>JAIPMN010059444.1:0-10867 GCA_020650975.1 Apostichopus californicus
GTTTGATGCACACCTACTCGACTTAAGCAAAGGATTTGGAAAGGCTGGTAATAATACATCAGAAAAGTGGAAACAGTTGCAAATGGTGATCCAGAATTCGATGATATCAAGTTCCATAGTTAACTACTTGGGACCCGTCAAAGTATCTGGAAAAAGGGTTTCGATAAAGTGATGACGGTACAGACAATCTCAAAGCCTATACACAAGCCCAGTAGGTCTCCAGGGACCAGGCAAGTTTAAATCTCAGTGAAGTGTTTGTCTTGAAATAATTCTCAATTGATAAAACTTGTAATATTTTGAATATCTTGTGAATTCATTGTGTTTATCTGCCAAATTTGGAAAGCGCAGTTCAATTTTACCGGTTTGCTATGTATTTAACATCTAGTCTCGTCTTGAAGTGACCATTTATACCTCAGTTGTAGGTACCATATTGTTTTGGCCTTTTTGGGCCTTCTCTTCTCCCGATTTCTTCTCTTTGTATGTGTGTATTTAGAGAATACTGTACACTTAACCCATTACAAAAGGTAGAGGACACAACTTTCAGCTTGGCGACAGAACAGTACAACCAACAAGTTCTCCACCTCCCTGTCCACAATGACATGTGATGAGGTAGAGGTACATGGTTAATTAACCTTCATCTTTTAAATGACACAAAACACACGCAACTTCTTGAGGTAAAACACAAACTACGGTGCAAAATGTGTAATGCTGATTAAGCTAATTGACCATTTTTTTTTTTTGTTCAAACTTGTAACATGGATATTGCTTCTGCTATTAAGTTTGTTCAGTTGAGGTGTTCAGAAAAAGTAGTTGAGTATTTGTGAGACAGCATGTTATGTCACTCTTTAAATATTATGAAAAGCTTTAAAGATCAATTAGCTCCCAAATATCGGAAATGAATTGCCTTCTTCACTTATTACAAAGAATGAAATATTTCTTATTTGGTATATGTTGATGTAGGCTTGTATGTTGTGTGTATTGCTTGCTCCCCTCTATTTTGTGTATAACCAGAGAAAAATACTTGATAACCAAGCAAGAAATCTGAAAGTGGCTAAAGTTAGAAAGCAGTCAAGCAAACGGTCTCAGGAGGGTGGCAAAAGAAAACAGAGATAGCAGTAGCAGGGATACCTCCTTACAGTGCTAAAAGTCCCAACTTTTGGACCATAACGGTGGTGAAGATTGTCACCCTGACTGACGAAAGGTGTCACTCGGAAAATGGGGGAAGGGCTTCCCGTGCTCCTTTGTATCCGGTAGATTGTCTCCAACAGGCAAATGATCTTTGCAGTGAAGATAATGTCAGAGAAAGGCGAGTAGGTTTTCAAGCTGTGAAAGAAGCTACAGATTGGTGTACTCCAGCGAGTAATGCCCATGCAGTGCGATGCAGACAGATTGCGAGTCAGGGGAGTAGGTTTTCAAGCTGTGAAGGAAGCTACAGATTGGTGTACTCCAGTGAGTAATGCCCATGCAGTGCAATGCAGACAGATTGCGAGTCAGTTTTCAAAATCCCTCTGATGACATGACCATGGTGGTGAGAAATAATCTGGTTGTTCCTCCAAATTTGTAAGCGCTGATAGATATTTTGTATCCAGGCAAGTCAGCCTTCACATTCCAGTATGTAGGTATGAAAAATGTATCTTGTATTATGTGCAGTGAAAGTGGCGTTTCACTTCTGTGCAGGTAGTTTTCAACTTGGTTGGTTTTAAAAATTCTGATGTTCAAGGAAAAAATTTGTTTAGAAAAATAAGTTGCAACTCTTGAGGTACTACTACTTTTTAATTTAATGGTCCTATGAGTGTGAACCTTATGAAGGGGAATTGGTATACTCTGATAATGTTTAAAAATGTCCCTGTGGCCTATTGGCCGTTTTCTCCCCATATTTTCTCTTTTGTGTATGTGCATCTAGCAGGTTGGCAAAGTTTCACAACAGCCGAGCTACCGGGAAGGAATCACAAAGTACTAAGCCCAGCTGCTGAAAGGCAAAGCTGATAGTAGCAACTTCTGTTTACTGTAAAACCTCCACATGTTGAGGTATCCTGTACTCTAATTTACTAGACATGTTTATTTTCTCTTACTAGTTGTAAATTCTATTCCAATTTAACTTGTACTTGACACAGAATTACATTTTGTTTGGATGAAAATCCATAGGGAAGGTTGTATATAGTGAAGAATCGCAGATTCACACTTTACAAAAAAAGAAGAACAAAAAGCTTATTTTATTCACAATGAAACATTGTTCAATGAGCACTAGTAGTCATAATCTAAATAATGAGTTACAGGAATTGCATTTTGTAAGTGTTGGTAGTCAGCTTGGCTGGCATATGGTATTTCTATTTCTTCCTTTATTTGTGTATGAGCAGGATGAATAACATACCAGTCATGGCTTGAATTTCAACATTATTTCTCTGAAGTGAATCATTATGCAGCAGGTATCTTGTATGATTTTCAGTTAAGTAGAATAATATCCTTGTATTCAGAACTGATGTAATGAAGTCAAAATCAGAAACTGTAAGATCCTGAAGCTGCGAAAGATGTTACAGATGGGTGTACCCTGTGCTTAACTGCAAATTAGGTGGGATTAGGAAATCTGTGAGCAATTATTGTGTGTAAAGTTGTTTTTAGTCCAGTTTCGATCTTTTGTTTTATAAACAACCTGTTGTGATTGGTCTTTTTTCAACACTGGCTCTTGCGTGTATATTTCTTCATTAAATTTTCCTAAATTTTAGCACACCCAAAGCTAAACTGTTAGTTTTGATGCTTTCAACTTGAGCCGTCTAGAGTTCACCAGTCTTTGTTACTGATTTATATATTAGATGTTATCACAGTTGGATAGTGTTTGCTAAGATAATTTATGACTACGTCTTACAAAGTATGCTGCATGTGAGTGAAAACTTCAAAGGTTTGGTCTTATATACTGGTTTATCTGGAACCCTGTTGTATTTGGTTTGTGTGTGTGTGTCTGTTTTTTTTTTGTCTCTGTAAAGCATTGTAATTCTCTGCGTTTTAGTACATCCAGTTTATACGCCCTATTCCGGTGGGTTTTCCCGCTTTCTCCCACAGGGTTTTTCGGGTTTTTCACCCACCTATGGGGCTGCTCTGGTATTCTGGATTGTCTGCGGAGAATTACATTGTTTTCCCCCTTTTTTTTTAATACTTTGAAACTTGAAAGACACGCAATCAATAAATGAATTACGGTCAACCTCATAAAGATCTTTGTTATTGTATTTTTTTTTTTTTGTATTATGATGCCTTTCCATTGTAGAAGAAATTATATGGAACAAATCAGTGGACAAACTATGTTACTAAAATCCGTTTCAAAACTCCAGTTAGAAAGAACATGCTATGATTTGGAAAGCAATTACCGCGAAAGTGCCCATATTAATATATTGGAGAAAAGGACCCATTGTTAGCGAAACAGTGCGCTTGGTTGAGGAATTGAGAAGCAATCCTTTAAAATTTCTAGATAAGCTATTCAAATTTGCACAAAATATAGTTTTGTAGTTTGTCCCATAAACTGGTGTCCTACCTCTTAATCCACTCTAAGTTTTTGCAAGTCCTACCCAACCCCTCTCCCCCCCCCCACCCCAGTGTCCCACCGCGTGCCCTTACACCAAGATTGAACCATCTGCCGCGTACGTTGACGAAAGGGGGAAGGGGTTATTGATTACAGGCACGAGGTGGTGACGTCACTCTTGGATACGATGATTGTACATTGGCTTATTACAATGGTTGACAATGTGGCAGAAGAGGATGTACCACTGGACATATATCAACAGGACTCCAACTATATGGATTTTTAAATAGGCATATAAACGTTACCAGTTAGTGTTCTCAATTCTTACTGCCACAAAATGTGCTAGAAAAAGAAAAAAAATCATCATCGTCACTCGAACTCCAACTTTCAGAAGCATTTTACTGCATACCACCATCTGACAATACTTCCACACGGAACAAAAGGCAACTAAATATCCGGGAATAACGTGGAAGCTTAGATCATCCCCACAAAGTAGTTATCAAAACCTTGCGTTTGGGGCTACTTCTAAGGACCTAATTTAAAGTCTTACGCATCAGAATGCACGATTTGAAGTATACATTAAAACAAACCTTCAATGAGGGAGGATCCAACCCCTTGATAGGGAACGACTTAAATGACCCCAGGGCAACACCCCTACAGTATATAACCCTTCACTCGCCTGTGGCCGTACCATAAACGTTCAGGACCCTACCTAATCAGACTGAAAATTTTGAGTTCAATTTTACTTATGAGCAACACAATCTTCCAAGTAGCGAAAAAGTGCTAAATTTTAGTATAAATATGTCTTCAAACGCAATGTTTGAGTTACTAATACTTAGCAGGACCGTAGCCGCAAGCGTATTTTTTTCCCAGGACGAACGTGCAGGCATCGGCCAATCAAATACGTGGATTCCAAACGTGACGCTTTTTCAAAAAACATGTTCTGAATCTTTTTTCCTAGTTTTGTCCCCAGATTATGAACGACAATCCTTAATTTATTTTCATAGAAACTGAATCCCTAACCCACTTACTAAACCCTAACTCTGATTTCAAACGAATTTGTAAATTCCTGAAAAACCTGAAACCCACGTTCGTCCTGGGAAAAAAATTCCGCTAGCCGCAATTGATTGGGGTGGGGGGTGGGGGGGGGGACGTCAACGCAGGAGGATCGCTGTCGAGTTCCATATGTCAAAGCGGGTTTTGTGGGATTAAAACTTTTCCATTTTGCTCATGAGAGACCATGAAGTGAACATTTTTGGTAAGTTTTAGTAAGCCTAGTTCCGCGAAAAAAATTGTTTATAGTATTTGCACACGACACCATTGCTTATTTCATTAAATCTGGGCAGTAATTTTATAGGCTATTTGCCTAATTGTACTCAACTATGATTGTATAAGGCTTAATGATATTTACTAACCATGTTCGGACAAAGCTTTTGTATGCAAAACGACTGCACAACAGGCACCCAAGCCAGTAGTGAAACTCCTAACGTGCTTGGACCGTGCTGAGCCGGGGCCCCGACCAAAAGGGGGCCCCGCTATCTTGATGCACAGAAAAAGGTACCTCTTTGGATAGGGAGGGCCTATTTTTACTGGGAAAGAAAAGCTCATGCAAAACTGAATGTTGTTTCTCACTCATACAACTTAATTGTAAGATGTATCCAGAAGCCGAATTCCTCGAGGATCCATCCTCATTCCATGGTATATAGTCACAAAGAATATGTATAGCTATGTTGATAGTATTGTTCTGTAATTTCCAGTGGCGGAGCTAGGGGTATTGGTCAGAGGGGGCGGGAATGGTCTGTAGGGGCGCATTGGACACTATCTAAGCGGAGCGCCACCACGGGTTGGCGCGGAGCGTGCAGAAATTTTTTGAGTAAAGATACTCCCTAGATAGCAGGAAATGACCCTTTCCGGGCCTTGCTAATTTGCAGATAAACGAAGAATAAATAGGTGTCATTGCCATTTTGTCAGAAAATTACACCAACAAAATGTGACAAATGTCAATAGGTAGATGAGAGCGTAAAAAAGTCAATAATTGCGAATAAGTAAAAAGTGTTAAAGCTGAAAAGGGCGCCAGCAGTCCATTTGAGTCCGTCAGGGGGGGGGGCATCCGCCCCCCTGACTATATGGACGCTCCGCCACTGGTAATTTCTCTTGATGTATTTTAGCATTAAAACATATTTGTCAGCTGGAAACATTGTGTAAATGCTAAACGGCCATTCAAATGTTCTAAACCATGACCCCCTGCATTGATCCTGCTTAAATCCTTGGACCCATGGGCGTCCGCAGGGTGGGACAAGGGGTGTGCAACAAGGGGAAGTGTCTTTTCCGACGATCTAGGAGTATTTCAGGCAAAATAAAATCGTGGTACGCTCTGCGCCAACCGATGGTGGCGCTCCGCTTAGATATAGTATCAAGTAGTATGTTACACCTACATGACCTACTCATCCCCCCTCTTGTCAACTTTTCTGCGGACGCCCTTGCTTGGACCTCCTGATATGGATCCCCTTTGGGCCAGGAGCCGGGGCCCCCAGGCTCATCGTTACGCCACTGATTCAAGCCACTACTGAACGGAAGACATGTATCAAACTTTTGCACTCTTAATTAGGTGGGATCTGTTATCCTGCATAAAATACTACCCACTATGCAACGTTAACATTAAATTGAGAACTGTATGCACAGACCTATAGTATTTCAAAAGTAGGTGTGTTTTGTACGGGGGGGGGGGGGAGTGGAGGGAGGGAGGGTTACATTTACACGGCATTTTCCAGGGACAACTATGATACTATGATCTGTGTGGAACACTAAGTGGAGCACTAAAATATAATACAAGAAAGAAAAATGTTTGCAATGTGCCTCTCAGATACCGGATATGACACTTTCCAGACATTAAAAGTTGCATAAAACACTCAACTTGCACGAGTCATTAGAGGCGGGAAATAAAAAACTAAAATTGGTTCTTAAGTCAGGAGTATAGTACTTACACTCTGGTCACCATAACATATCTCTGTTGTGAAAAGTACACCTACTATTTCGAAAAGACGAGTAAAATCAAAGTCGAATGCACAATATATGAACGTACAAAATGATCTAGCTTTTTGCCGTACAACGCAAAGCGCCCTCACTTAATTCAAGGGTTCACTGCTTAAACACACGGCGATGCACTGTGTTATCATTCTTCCTAGTTGAATTTCTATGGACATATTTTATTTGAAATTTCGCGGCAAAGAAAAGGGAACCCTTTTAGCCGACCGGGCTAATCTTGCCCCGAGGCCCTCGGTTATAAAATGTATAAATCATAACATGGTTGAAATTATGCCTGTAAACGAGCAGCATATAAAGAAAACTAAAAGCTTACCAAAGTTGACTAAAAAAAAGGAACAAAATATACAGTAAGAATATAAACAAGAAATTACAAGCAACTGAAGAGATAATCAACAATATGACAATAAAAAGACTCATATAATACTTCTGTAGGCGTTAGGTTTTGTTTTGTTTTAAGTTATTCGAAATCATGTGTCACTCACCTCTATTTAACGCTAGCCTCTTGTTTAACTGCACTGGTCCGTCGTAGAGTTGAATTCACAATTAGGCCTACATCGACATCAACTGCCTAGATCGACTGCGGTCGGTGCACAGGTCCACAACGATGACAATCCAACACTAAGGGAAATATACTGTTCACTAAATATCACCGTATTATCCGGGCCCAGATTCCGGGCAGAAAACATACAATAAAGTAATGACATAATTTGTATACACAAGAAATAAATTAGTTTTCGTTCAAGCGTTAAATGTATCGTCAAAATCCGTAAAATAAATATCATTTTCATATCCGGTCGAAAATACGAAGTGTCGTTCTCCAAAAGTTGGAAGCACAGTTTTTGCACTATCAGAAAGAAAACTGACATCTCCAAACAAAATAAAACGGAGCGATGGGATAATGTGATGAAATATGTAAAATCCATCTTTGGGAAATCCTGAATACTTATTGGGCTCGAGTTCCAGAATTCTTTGGTAAGCTGCCCGAATATTTTTGCATATAACTATGTAATTTTCAACGTGTACCGCCGGGATTGCGCCAACCACGACAATTGGAATAGTCCTACGAATAGTTCAATCTTGATACGTGTATTCGAGTTGTTATAGACCTTCCCTATCACAGTAAACTCCAGGTCGGGCGGCGTGGGATGCTCCATTTAAGGTTATAGCATTTGGAAACTCAAAACTATTCGTCCCTTTTATAAACTGGAAGGATATAAAAGTATATATGTTTGTTATCTCAGTGAAAGTGCGTTTCAGCAAATAGAATAGTCTATAATTGTTATTGTTTTGCGTGTGGAAGGCAGTGACAGTCAAATATCCGAGGCTATAGGAATTTCCGATGGGCTACTACGGAATGTACAGTGGATCCATGATTTCCCATGTTCCAATGCACCTCGGGTTTGGGGAAGTTTTGAAATTGTCCAATGGAATCGTCGGAAACCGATCTGTGGAATTCCTAATAAAACGTCATGATTTTCAATTAAAAACCAAAATAATGCTCAAAGGTAATACATTTGCATCGAGGGAACGGGATAGGACCACGTATAGTCATATTTGCCTCAGTTGTTAATGTTTCAAACCTATTTGATTGTTTTGCATATTCATGGTTAACTTATGGAAACCTTAAATTTCCCATGTTAGCCTCTAGAAGGCAAGGGTATGGAACCAAAGGGGGTATAGATAATTATTTAGACAAAAGTCGGTTTGAATTGATGCTGCAAAATCAGATATATAAGCATATAGGCCTACGGGAAAATTAACACGTCATAAAAATCAGAATAGTCCCACCAAAAATCGCGCTGAAAATTGTCAATCTGCTGCTGTAGGGCCAGTCACAATAAAAAGACTTGTCTTCTTATTATGCCGATGTATGTAAATTCTGCATCACTTTTTCGTTGGGAGATCTCTTAATTTGCTACTTAATAACAATAAGCAGAACGCATTCTTTATCATTTTACCTTGTGTGTAGTCCTCCCCACTGGCAAGCTATGATTTTATAGCAAGCATTACCAGAGGGAGGGAGTGATACCCTGATACACATTGTCAAGAGACACGGGAAATGTTTTCCATCCCATAACCAGACAGCAATACTGCAGTGCGGTCTCGATTATGCTACATGGATAGTCTTATATTAATGTGACACACTAGGCCGTAGGGTATAGCCAAGATGAACAACATACTTCAATCTAAGTAATACAGCAAAAAAACAATTGAAATATAACACATAATATTCACATTGGCAGCTGATGACCGCGATGGAAACTTCTCTTGAATTCATGCATACAGATTGATCTCTACCAAAGACAAAACAAGCTTCTACTCAATGTGGTACACCTACAAGCCATACATTAAGCAGACGCCGGGGGATTTTTACCCCCTTGTCCCCGAGATTTTGCGTCGGGTTTGCTTCTAAAACATCTAAATAGGCGACAGCTAATTTTCGTTGTCATTTCCACCAACGTTATTGCATTCAAACTTGAAGTTTTTATTAGGCACTGAACCTCGACAATTGCGAAATTTGACGGAAAACTTCAACAACGGAAGTTAACATATACCGATGATTCACAATGATATCGTCCATTCCAATAGCAACGTATTTACAAACAGTACGTTTCATTACATACCTTGGTGCACAGCAGCGACGTAGCCAGGAATTTGAAGGGGGGGGGGGGGGAGCTCTTTTCTGCGATTGATATGGATTTTCAAAGTTGTAGTCACGACTATCTGAGCAGACCGCCACCATAAGTTGGCGCGGAGCGTACAAGAAAATTTTTGGTTTTACAAACCCCCAGATGGCCGGAAACGGCCCTTCCAGAGTGTTCATTCTGGTTCCCTGACCTCTTGCTAACCTTGAGACACTTCATTCAATATTACTTTTAACCCAAAAAATAAACGAGTTAAAATAGTACGTAATTCAATACTACATAATGTATTTAAAATTAGCAAGGTAGGCCTACATGTACAGAGTAGTCATACTTTTCAACTTCTGATACTTGTAGATACAAAGATAAGCCAGAAATGTCTTTGATACAACAACTATAGCCAGAAATTGTCTTTGATACAACTGTAGCTAGTGAATGTTTAAGTTAGCCTAATAAGAGAAGGCGAGAGTTATCCGACGATTGCCATCTGATGCAAATTTCTCAACTGTTTTCTCAACTGAAATATTATCTGCGTAAGCGGGTTCTTAACTATATGTTAAAAAAACTGACAAGATCGGATCCTAGTCTTTTCGGCGGGTAGAGTGTTGAATGAAACGGCACGCGATAGAAATGACAGCCTAGATGACAAAAGAATAGGTCACCTAATTTAGCCATATTCTTGCTACGTTCATTTCAATAGTTTTTCCTGTCTAGACTCTTAAACTCGTCCAGCAAGCTTATGGATTTGAATTATGGGTGTTTTAAAAAAAAAGATAACTTGGCCAAAACAAGTGTAGGCCCGGGCCTACAGTGCTACATACTGACTACGCCCCTGATCATATGATATCATATTATCAGCAGATTTTGTTTCCTGTTTGAATTCTTTTACATGTTATTGTACATAATACATCAGAAAGACAAACATAGTGTTCTTTTACAATGTTTTCAGTAGGATGATTCTTGTTTATTGTCCAATGTCTGGACTTTAATACATGTGACAAACTTAACTGATGGACAATATAAACTTTCATATTTTGTAATATAGCCAGATATGCAGTGGCCTAAAAACAAATATCGTTATCGCAGTGTATTAGCAGTGTAATAATTATTGATAGGAAGTGCGTATCACGTACAATTGCTAGCTTAGCTTCATAACATACTGTTCGTGCAACAACTTAGGACGAATCATAGAAAGGATGAGAAAGAACGTTGTCGACGTTGTTGTGCATACGGTTCGTGACATTCCATAGAGTGCGGTTAGGTAGGCAATATGTATTTTATTACGCAGTGGCCAACTGTAGGCTTGTAATAGGCTATAGGCTAAATTTAGCTAATTGCATCTGCCAACTAAGTAAGTAGTGGAATCATTAGGCGTGAATGTTACTACGATTATATTCGAGTTAACGGAGCTGACGAGTATTCAAGATCAAAAGAGCACTGACAAAATACCATGCTAAAAAAACGACAGTTTTTAAACATTTTTTCGACACTGAAAGGGGGGAGAAGTCGCTCCCCTTGCTCCCCCTGGTGCACAGGAATGTATGCAGCTACCTACATGGCAACTACAAACAGTGGCGTAGAAAGGTACTTTTGAGTGGGGGGGGGGGGCTGAAGACTGATGGCCGGCCTGGGGGAGGGGTCTAATTTTTTGCATTTCCAGGTGGCCTCA
>JAIPMN010059500.1:0-11691 GCA_020650975.1 Apostichopus californicus
GGCTATATATAGGCTATATATAGGCTATATATAGGCTATATATAGGCTATATATAGGCCATATATAGGCTATATATAGGCTATATATAGGCTATATATAGGCTATATATATATAAGAATAATTTTAATATTTTGCAGAAATTATTATTTTACGTTACAAATTTCTGAAGGAGAATTTGTAATTGATGTGTCTATCTCTATTTTTCTACATATATATATATATATATATATTGTGCTATTGATAAGAATTGTTGCTTCATGTTATACATATATTAAAGGTATCTTTCTTCAATCACTATACTAAACTATAGTCTGCCAAGTGTCAGTTTGCGTGCGAAACAGACGGCACAAGCTTTACACTGTAGGCGGAAAATACCGGCAGCGCGGACATATTTTCACACCACGGGAGCACCAGCGTGTAAAACAACCCCTGTCTCGACTACTTCAATAAAGAGAGAGAGAGAGAGAAAAAATGAGATCTTTTGAAATATCAAGCGAATCCAACAGAAGAAGACAGCCAACCGTATCGGGACATTGAGCAGAATCGATGTAGCAAAAATATGATATTTATGTTACTTGTTTTGATAGGAATGATATTTATATCATTTTCTGGTGTAAACTTCGTATTTCACCTCTTTTCTGTTTTGCGCTGGAACGAGTCACAGAGCGTACAGGCGTATATACATGCGCAACGTTATACGTGGTTAATACTATAACATAAGACACTGTAAACAAAGCATAGAATAGACTGTAGGTTCATCGTCATTGGATGAGTAAGGGATTATATCATGTGAAGTTTGCATAGTTAGAACAACGAACGACATAGATAACTGTTCTATTGTAGAACGTGGCTCTCGGAAACTGTGTTCATTTATAGTATGTTATTCTGAATGTCACAGATTAATTTATGATGTTCATGAATATATCGTGAAGTTTAATTAATTTTGTGTAACACTGGATCCATTATCATTTCGAAGCCTACTAAACTGATTTATATATCCTAACAGATATAAGTATATTTAAATATTATATAGGCCTATATATCTGTGTTTAATATTGATATCAGTGATAAAAAGGGCTTGCATCAACAGACGGTGTTAAGTAGAACAGAGGAAGGATATATGAATGAAACATCAAAATTGTCAAATGACGTCACAGTCCAATAATTCCAACCAGTATAACATATTCCTCGGATGTATGATGTTCTTACATTCTTGAGATATTGTCCAAAGAAGCAATGTTTTTTTTTAAGAACATTTTCCGTTTAAACAAATTTCCTGCTGCATAAATTTTGTCATAGATATGGTGTTAGTAAAGTGTAAAGGTCGGCTCAACACTTGATGAACCTTACCAGCAATTTGTTTTCAAATCGCTTCTTACAGACGTTATTCTTTGACATATTTTTAGACGACGACGACAACAACAACAACAATATAAATATATAACACAAAAACAACTTATGCACTAAGAAAACAGCATAATACGTGTATTCATCACTTTAAGCATTTTTAATATAAAAAAGTAGCCAATCTACCTTTTGTATTTGATTTTTCATTTAAATAAACTCGACTTGATATATGCGTAAGTTAGAAAGTAAGTGAAAATTTATTTCTCCACAAATTGAAATTCATAAAATATATAGGGATTTAATGCAAACAAAATAAAGGTTTACTTCAATTCAATCCATAACGGGTTATCTGGCAATTGACTAACATAACCTAACATACGTTACTGATTATATAGTAAAGAGCTTATAAAAACTATGTCCCTTTGAATGTGCTGATAAAAAATCACCGAGTTGATTTTTGATTAACATTTCTTCCCTGTCATTTGCAGTTTAGATTAGCTGAAACACTTCAAATCAAGGACTTGACTTTCCAACTTGTTAGAAAGAGATCTCCTTTAAGATATTGCGAATGATTGAAACTATAATGATGTTTATTCAACAATATTGAACGAGAGCTGGTGTTGTTATCTTGTCTATAAATATGTCTGTGTGAGATGGATTTATACGCTCGTCTTATGAACTCGATTTGTTGACCTTTCATGTAATAATAATACGTCTTTACTCAAACTGAAAAGTCGCTAATACTTGTTAAATATTACAGGTTTGGTTTGTTAAATGAATATAATATAGTGAAGATATTTATTGAATAGAAATGATTCTTATACTTCACTAATATTTTTGTAAATCAATTCCAATATGTAAATTTTAAAATGTCTCTAAATAGTAGATTAAACAACTTAAACGAAACTCTAACACTCCAAAAAAAGGGTTAGGGATTATGGAATTGCTTAAGAGGATTATATATTGTTAAGTATGAAAAGACTGTTGACAGATCTATTTTATGCTAAATAGAACACCAAATCTCATCTTTTATTATTATCATTAGTTTTTTCATTTTGTCGAATATTTTATTAAATCTAAAGATCATTAATTATATCGGATTTTCGGATTTAAAAGATTGAACTATCTAGGACAGCGTTTTGGGAAGATTTCACCAATGGCGTTCAACTATGAGTAAATATTTGATTTATGCTGATTTTGGTCGCCCAGAAACTTTCTTTTCAAATTACAAGCGGCATAACGAAAGGAAAGGTTTAAAAAGTTGCTAAATTTTTGTTATTATTTAAAATCAAACATACATAAAGTTAACCTAATGAATTCTATTATGATGGAATTTTAGAATATATAATAACATCCAAGCTAAACATCATCAAGATCAATTCAAACATTTTTATTTTATTTATAGAAATGTAAAAATGCTCAAAGGCCGACAAAGCAATTTAATTTCATATCGTATCCCGAATTCAAGTTAGGGATTGCCAGTAATTAACATCCTCGCTAAATAACAGGTTCCTTTAACGTGATGATGTTACACAAGGCAACAACAAAAAAACAAAAACAAAAACACACATAACTTTCTATGGCTTCTGTAAGAGCCAGAACAATATGTTGCGACAAAGCTTCTATTACAAACCGAAAGTTAAGAAAGAAAGAAAAAGGAACAAAAAATTAAAACTGAGAAATTTTCGGCTGTAATAATTCGATGGCTGATCGGTCCCCGGAGTATTACGCAGCAAGCTATTCGCGAGGGCTCTCAATTTTAATTGGATTTGGGAGTTGCTATCTTGATGACTACCGAGAAATGTCGTCATTTTTCCAAGTTTTTCTTGAAGTGTTTGATGGATGTACCGAACCAGCAGACCGCGACTTATCCCGCGGATCGTTTCACCATGCATAGGTATCTTTTAGTAATATTACTAACGGAGACCAGACATCGCGGAACCAGTGATTTCATGCCGGTATCATCACAAGTATTGTCGACGAGACTACAATTTCTATTCTCGTCTCAATTGTCTTTTTTAACCCCCTTAACGAAATCTATACTTTACTCTTTTTCACATAAATATAAGAAGCGTTTTGACATTGTACTTTTAAAATCCAATTTTTTTTTTTTATGAGTATCAAGTATCGTTGTAAAAATATTTTCAGATTTTTTCGTCACTATTTAGACGAATGAGAAATTGGAAATTGTGATATGGTAAGATAAGAACCTGATTTACATATCACATGTGATATATGAATATGCATATATACATTTTTTATTTATTACTTAAATTAAGATCTTATCTATATATCTAACTCTTACACTAACATATGGATATTCCTTAATCCTTAAATAGAGCATTCTTTCTGTATATCTTAAAAATAAAAGTTGCGATGCCGGTAATATGACACATGATAATATGTTAATTTGCACATGAATATTCAAACATTTCACTACTCATTCGATACAAACAGATTAAACTGTGAACAAGTACTATATCAACACAAACATGAACTATTTTTGCATAGACTTTGTGTTATGAAAATGATTTTGCCCATGAACGTTGTTAACTAGACATTAAACTGTAATGATCACATGGTTATGGTTACCAGGTAATGGGATTGGGGTTAAGAGTGGATCAGGTGGTTTGGTTTTACGTCAAGGAACTCAATCTTGCGTTACTTTTCATTAAAAAGGATACCGTTGTTCAAGCTTTGTTCTTAGAGCCAAATAATTACATTTTCTCTCTTTCCCTATCTTCTTGCAGGTCACGGAGGTGTCAACCAGTTGGGTGGAGTTTTTGTAAATGGGCGGCCTCTTCCGGATGTCGTAAGACAACGCATAGTAAACCTAGCTCACAGCGGGGTTCGTCCATGTGACATATCGAGACAGTTACGAGTGTCTCATGGATGTGTCTCAAAGATACTCGGAAGGTAAGAATGCACTTTTTATATTATGATAGATTGAATTCAAAGTCATTCTAATCCTGTGCCTGTTATAAACGATGACCAATCGAAATAGATTGAAACTGGCCTTCACTTCACTTTTGTTTAAAGGGGGGCGAGCCGGGGTGGTCCTCTCGAAACATGCTCATCTGAAAAGTATTAGTAATTAGGTTATGAAGGGTATATTTATCACGATTCTCGACACTTTATTTTCTTTGCATATGCAAAACTTGTCTTCGAGAAAATAAATGAGGAATGACATTAGCACAATATTCATATATGTTAGTCCGTGTCCCTTCAAAATATATTACTTTACAACATGATTGGACTCATGTAACTAAAGAAACGACTGATTAGTCTATTCTATTAGTAAATGCTGCAAGAATGCGCATCATACAACCTTTAATCAATTCATCGCTGTATTACTTTTCTTAATCTTTCCAAACTAATAATTTGTAAAAATTAAAACGTTTTGTTATAGAAAAAAAAATTGAAAGAAAATTCCATTTTCCTTTGATCATAATTGCTACGAAAGCATGTATGCATTTTCTTCGAAGCTTTCAATAACTTTCGTCACTTTTCTACATACCGGAATGCCAAACTTAAAGTGACATCATCTTTCATGTCAAAAACCATGGTCAAGAGGAACGCCTATTTCATCTTTCATCTTTTGTGTTCCCATATAGTTTAGGTTTTTCTCTCTTTAGATATATGGATTCTTATTAATGGATTTTCTGAACAAGAAACGGTGCGATCGATCAACAAAAGCAAAAGCAGATATAGAATGAAATATATTTTTGTGCATTACCTAAAAACTCTTTAACAACGTTTTGTGCGAATAAGACTGTTTTATATATTTTCTTGGTGCCATTAGATGTTCTCTGTAATGCCTTTACCCTCACAAAGACGTGTTATAACCTTTCGAGACAACTTTCAAGTTCGTCTATTTATTACTCTCTCTGATACTAATTATGGGAAACGAGAAAAAGAGGGAAACGTTCGTTGATATAACAATAAAGCCAACTTCATTAATACTATCAATCATTTCACTGGGATAAATGCACTAAAACCAGCCAACCCTGACATACGTATTATAAGACTTCAAAAAGTTAAAGAAACCTAAAAGACTAAAAGCGTATATAAAGAACGTATTTTCATATATTGCGTGTGCGCATGCGGTAGGTATAAAGCGTTTGTTATAAGAAATTAGAATTCAAAAACATAATAATAACAAAAAAATTAGTCCAGACAAAAACTCAAGAAATATTCAATGAGAATCTTCAAGAGCACATTTTGTTGTTTAAATTCCTTTCTTTTGGGGTAAATATATAAAAAGGACAAATAGAAACAAAACACGATTGTTATAAATATGCCTATACATATTTTATTCAGTTGTTTATGTACCAAATAATGAAGTAAGAATAGGCCCGATAATCAAGTTTTGCTATGTGGTTCGTTTCAAAGTATAAAATTTAGTTTGAACGCAATTCACCTTTAGATAGTACATGGGAGTCCTCGTCATCGTGACAGCTGTAAACAAGATTTACGAAGGTGTATACTAGGTGTAACTATGGTGTAGATGTAACTATAGTTGTATGTAACTAAGATGTAAATTGGGTGAGATATTGGGGTTGTATAGCCAAGATGAAATTATAAAGAGCAGATGAATAACTTCATGTTATATGTATACTTAAACTTTAACTCAGATGTAAGTAGGTTGCAGGCAAGGGGTATGCAGATTGCAGCCAGCTCTAAAATGGGTGTATGCAGATTGCTTGCAAGGTGTAAATAGAGTGTATGTAGGTTGTAGGCAAGGTGTAAACAGGGTGTATGTATAGGTTGCAGGCAAGGTGTAAACAGAGTTTAGGTAGGTTGACAGTAATATTATACCGTGCGTTGTAGATGTAATACCCAGGTTGTGTGGTTCTAAGGTGCAAATAAGGCATAATGTGGGATTTATCTAAGATGTAAACAAAGTGTGAGAATGCTGTCGCTGAATGTATACTGAATTTATAGCTCCTGATGGATTATTTAAGGTGTAACCACGGTGTAGATATGATGTATCGAAGGTAAACAAATAAGGTGTTGTATGGGTTGTATATCTATAGCTGCAGAAATTTCCAGCAAGTTTGCTGAACAATAAAATCCTTTTCACTTTACGTGAAGTTATTGTTTGAGGCCGTATGTAGCTTCAAGTTGGTGGTAATATTGAAAAAATCATGTTTGGGTTTACGAAATCGTCAGACAACGACCGATAAAGGGTATTGTGACGTCAAAATTTATGAGACTAACACAAGCGGACAAAGAAGTCCTGTAGTACATGCATACATCAACCATGAGCATAGCCTATATGAATCACATTATCTTTATCATTGCAAATCCGAATTAAATTAATGAAAGATTTCTCTCTAAATATATTGGCTGCCTATACATTCCATTGAACGATATCTGATGTTGCCAGTGGCCTATACTAGAGGACCACCTCTCTGATATTACTACCAAAGACCAGCGTAAATTTTGCGCAAACAATGCTTCGCTACTTTCTGCGGGTGGGTAGCGAGTGATAAGATTTTCAGTTTCTCTTAGCTTGAAGCATCCATCAAAAAAAGCTGCAAAACTGGTATGAAGTTTTATCTGATGATAAATCCGAAATGAAATGAGGGTGGGGCTAATATATTGAATAAAAATTACCTGGAAATCAACTATCGCGCTGTGTTTTAGCCCACTTAACTACTTATCTTTTATATATTGTCTTTTCATTAGTTAAGCTTTTAATTGGGGTATAGTTTCATATCCGTCCTAAACAGAACAATGTCACTTGATTTGTAGTCCCAATATGTTTTTATGATATGATGCCGTTTATGCACAGTGTATGTAAATGAGGTATACAGCGTTACGTAACGGTCATGTGCTTAATCGCTTAAAACAACTTTTATGTCGATTTTAGGTCATATTTTCTTTATATAAATATATATTTGATAATAAAATGGCTATGACCATACAGTGCATTAACTTATTTAGACAAGTTACATTTTCGACTGAAATGTATGTTTTAGTGAATAAGACAACCAGAACAAGTCGCAATAACAGAAACGGAAGAAAAATGATTGCCAAATATTACTGTTCTGACTTACGAATGAGCAAAACTGTGTCATTTTATGGAAATACATGCAACAGTCAATGAATAAGTCTATATATAGGCCTATATGCTTGAACTGCGTTCTTGCTGGAAACGTGTTCCATACTTTCATTGGCCTCGACTAATATTGAGGGTATTTTGTTTATCAAACTTATATCATGCATACACTATATTTTTAACAATTCCGTTCCATTTCATTCAACAAAATATATAACAAGACCATATACATATATTTCACTTCAAAAGATATTACCCTTGTATTGAAACGGTGGTCCCTGCTATATTTGTTACGGTCACTGCATGCGTATGAGTTGATACGTCATGATGTATATAGGGTTTATACACTTTATCAATACAATTATCCTTATGGGATATTTGTATGTGTGTATGTATGTATGTATGTATGTATGTATGTATGTGTGTATGCGTTTATGTATGCATGCGTGTATGCGTGTATGCGTGTATGCGTTTATGCGTTTATGCCTTGATGTGTATGCGTTTATGCGTGTATTCGTGTATGTATGTATGCGTGTATGTGTGTAGGTATGTATGTAGGTATGTGTGTATAGGTATGTAGGTGTGCTTTTTTTCAAAGTGTTAGAGGTTATTTCATTTTAACTAAAAAAAATTAAAGTTTCTAATTACAATCTGCACTGCTAAACACTTTCTATGCTCTCCCACATTGTAATCTTATTAGCTTAACAGCGAAACAGGTGACCTTGTTAAGACCTTATACCTCGTACGATTAGTTCTTAACAGTTGAACTTTATTATAGCTTGCTAGCTAAGGTCATCGGTAAAAAGTGTAGTTTAAGGTCATAGGTTTATTTGGTATAATATCCATCCATAAGAACAAAACATCGTGTGGTTGAAAATCTAAAGTAATATTGGTGACGCATACTTTAGGCATCTGTTACTTCGGTTATCATGAACATAAGGATTCCTGCACAACAAAGCCTTGATTATATCAGCAATTAGAACATTAATTACATTAGCATGCTTGGCGCCTTAAAATGTAAGAGAGTACAATTCAGTCACTGGAAACGGTCGTTTTTAATAACAATCGGTTAATGTAAGATATTAGTAACAGTACACAGTCTGAATATAATCACTCAACAAGAATTACAAAATTCTGACGTAGTATGACCAACCGACCAATCATCGTTAAGTAGGCTATATAATATTATGCAAAAGTTTTTTTTATATTTTGGACATCTAAACATGCGTGTATATAAATGAATAGTATATTCAGAATTTGTTTGTCAACATGATGTACGTATTTATCTTTCCCTTTCAAAATAAATAATTATGAAGATCCGTGATCTCAGAGCACATACACAACAATTACAAGTCACTTCAATTACTCCAGTTACCGGTATCAATTTTGATTAATTTTAGAATTAATCTCGAAGAATGATTACAAAATTAATTGAAAGAGGTGTCACTTTATGCTAAGCACTTTTCACTTCGCCTTGTACTTTTCGCGCACTTCGACGTGAACTTTTATAGGGAATTTACATAGTACACTTTACCATATTAAGCCGGATACTTTAATTATCACTTTATCGAGCAAGTTATTCTTGAAATTTGTCATATAGGCCAGCATTGGCTCCATCGTGCGCAGAGCTATAACCTAAACTAGAAATTTATTTTATTTATTTTTTATTTTAACATCACCAAGTAGCTTCCTTGTTTTCCATTTAGAGATCGATTGAGTTAAATCCTTTTACACAACAAAAATACCAAGACCATGTAGTCTTTTCGTCATAAAAAGTAAATATATCTTATATTTAATGTGGTTCATAAATAAATAAATATAAAATCTATAAAACGCATTCGCTATCATTTAGAAAGTAAAGAGAATGTACCCTAACAACTAACAAAAACACATACATAGTTAATTTAATTGCAACTGCTCTCTGATTAGGAAAAAAAAAATAGCGATTTTATACTTCTTTAAGTGTTATCTATAATTGATATCACATTTCCATCTTTGCAATAGAAAAAAAAAAAAAGAATCCAAAACGCTGTAGATTTGCAGATGTTATGGTTTTTATGTGTCGTAATAACCAGCAACAGTAGACCTATGTCACATTTAAGTCTATACACTAAGCACGACCGCAAAAAAAAAGCCAAAACTTTTGGTTATCATGAACAGTCAGAATGATTCGATTCATTCTTCCTCGTGTTTTGGCTAGTAATATGAAATTAACCCCACAATTAATCTTGTCGCAAATTTTTTTCAACTTATGAGCGTATTAGATATATATTAAGATTTGCAGTTTAGTCGTTGTATTTAATGCATGTGAGCGCTGCGGTGTTAATATTATGTGTGTGCTCTACTGGAGGTATACGGTATACTTATGATGTAATGATTATAGTTTCGCAAAACTGGTACCTTTCATAAATATGGGCTATGTAAAGATCGTTTCGCTAAACCGATCCCGATTATAATATCTGCGTTAAGTGTAAACTAGTAAGGATGGTCAATCAATCAATATACCGAAGACTATTATTTATTTGCAGACACAGAACAATTTTTTTTTGGGTCAGAACAAAGATGCATTGATAAGACAATTCGCACAACAACAATTCGCACAGTAATAATTGTAAAGGGGTGTGTTAGATCCACAGATGCAACACAGAGATGCCCATGGCATTAGCAATATAGTGTATGACACGGTATAGGACCCACGCTATACTGCATCGACAGAAGATGACTTTTAATTTTGTATATTAAGGAGAGGCTGAAGGGCGGGTCAGAATATTCAACACCGGTTTTGTTATGACGAACATACACACTATCGATACACATAATGAACTAGTACAGCAGTTCGAACTGTATGATATATTTCTATATAACACATCAGTTACCTTTATTCTATTATTACACTATTTTGTCTCCACCTCTCTCTCTCTCTCTATCAATACTGAGGTCTTTCACCTCACGTTATCTGAATCGTACAAAACTTGATCCAGGAATTAATTTATGGTATTGGAGGGACGCGGAAATTCTTCGACAGTTCTGGAGTGAAACATATATATATTTTCCTACGTCACGACATCCTACACCTTTGACGACATGGTAGTTCAGTTTACTGGTAGCAAATAAAGTACGCAAGTTGCTAACTTCCTCTAGCGTCTCCCGTAGTGAACAAAAATAGGGGTATATTATAATCACCTCTGACTATATACCAGAAACGAACTACTTATAAAATATGTGTTATTGAGGTGTCTGCATCTCAAAAATACGACTATTGTAATGGAAAAAAATACAACTACAGTTGCAAGAAGCATGTGCGATTAACAATTGGCTTATTAATTATTACAACAGCAACAACAACCCCCCCCCCCCAATAAAAAACGGATAACACATCAATTGTAGTAGAGTGATAATGTGTAAAAGCATAAACGTGAAAACAACAGCAAAGTTGAACTTCACAGAAAAAAATTAGAACACTCAAAGGAAAGAAATTCTATACAAGATACATTTATTCGCTTTATAAACCTTTTCAAGAATACACCTAAATTCTCGCCTCTTAAAATAATAGATGTCGCCCATTTTATCCGGAGATCTAATTTATCATATGTTTGCCATGATTCATTCACTATGATATGGTTTCGCCCTAATTTTCGTCATCTTTCCAATTACTATCTGTTGTTATGCATACCTTCAACAATTACCGCTATGTACCACATATTTACAATAATCCAAACACATGTTGTACAACAGATATTGATATTAACTTATTTTAACCAAGGCACTCGATGAAGCATAACGAAAACAAAGATATTTTAATGTATTGTCCATATGACAATCTGCTTTTCTCTCCGAAAACATCATTAAAATTGTCGGTACTTTTCAACTAATTTACATATGAAATAAAGTTTCCACTGTTGATTTCGTGAGGTTTTCTCGCTTACCAGATCACATTATTGGTATTCTTTCTAATTTATACTATATTTAGAAAAAAAAGCTGTACATTATATATTTCTTGTTATTTCTTTCACAGATACTATGAAACTGGTTCCATCAAACCAGGAGTTATAGGGGGAAGTAAGCCTAAGGTAGCTACACCGAAAGTAGTCTCGAAAATAGCCGAATATAAACGACAAAACCCGACGATGTTTGCATGGGAGATTAGGGACAGACTTTTAGCCGAGGGAGTTTGTGATAAAGATAATGTACCCAGCGTGAGCTCAATAAACAGGTTGGTAAATATATACTCAAGTATTCATAACTTTGTATGCCAACTCGTACAGGTCACTGTAGTCACG
>JAIPMN010059515.1:3949-27192 GCA_020650975.1 Apostichopus californicus
CCCCCCCCCCCCCCCCCCCCACAAGGCAGCAGTCGGAATTTTCTGGCTTCAAAACCCATCCAGTTGGAATTTTACCCACTACACCCCCCAATCATCAGGCCTTAGCTACGTCGCTGCCTGCAATGAAGTGTTTGACTTGTTAAAACTTTGACTAGATACGAGATTCAACTTAGATTCTGTTATGGACAGATTGACTATAATATTAATACATATTCATATGTTGGGAGGCAAATTGCTGGACAAATGGACGGGAATTAATATCATCTTTAACAAATGGAATCCACTCGCATGATCATGTCGCTCAAAGTTTGTAATTAATCACATTCTTAATTCTAAAGAGTACGAATCCAGAATGTCAAGTGTGATCGCTATGTGTGATTTGATTCGTACCGAACAGTACAGGAGATTCTCACAGTAGTTCCTACCAGAGGACATCTTCGATCTACTTGCGATTTTTGTTACACGCCTTGCTATTCGTCACGTTACAGAAAATAAGGGCGTTGGTTTCGCCCCAAATTGATGAAGATTAAGCTAGGTGCCCTGCGAGAAACCACTTTGGGATAATCATCTATTGCTCAGGGTTGAGGAGTGTTGTTGTTACCTAGCTAGTCAGCCTCTCCTGCTGCTGATGGCACACATTAGCTTAAAGCATTTTAACAATCATGTGGTAATGTTCAATGTGGATCTATACTTACCTGCTACGCATAAAAATTCTTCCGTGTCAAGCTCTATACCTTTGGATATCATATTTATTTATATACTTATTTTTTGACGGGGGGGGGGGGGTGGGCAGACTTTTACTCCTTTTCAACTCCACTAAATTTAAACTAATGGGGGCCGTTTAAGTTTTATGGTGAATTTTTAAACTAAGCGGGTGCGCACACATCCATCGAAATACTAGCAATGGGTAAGAATATAACATTCTGCCCACATCAAACGAGTCTACGTTGCCGATTAACCATTAGTGGCTGTCATCAATAAACGTGGGTGGGACGGCTCAGTGATTGATGGTTTATGTGTTGGATTTTATTTTCAGATTGAACCTTCCAAAGGCAGGCGGAAGAGTCATGGTAAGTTTTTCGAATGGATCAAAGCACCTGCTGGATTCCTCTGTAACTGAATATATAGATAGATAGATATATTAGATATATTGATTAAGGTCACACATGTACATTGCATATCATCTGTAAAAAGTAAACATTTTCGAAGAAACAATAACAGTAAGTAGGGAGGGGAATCAACGCATAGGCCCTACGTTAAATTTGATGCTAAAACATAATATCTGCATTTGTTCTCTTGTGCTGTTCACTTGATTGTTTTATGTTTAATTTCCTATTCCTTATATCTATCCCTTTATCAATTGTATTTTTGGTTATGGTAACTGCGAACGGTGGTAATTGTTCCGATCCATGTGCTGGAAAATAAACAGTATTCTGAAAGTTCGAAAACGAAGTTCTATTTTTGTGGGAAGCATTACAAACCAGAATATCCCTTCCACTCTATACGTGCTCTTTTAACATGCTTCCGCATATTCGACATGACATAGAAAGTACCTGTTTCTATACCTGATAGGGGAATACTATATCAATTCCCTTTTTACGGTATTCTAGGAGTTTGTTGGGTATAATGCGGTGGGTGAACAAGGGACGGGAAGAAAAAGAAGAGGTGAAAAGGTTTGGGCGGACGTAAATTGGATATCAATAAACTGTTTTGACAAAAGTCCTTGTACACCGAATTATATTCATTGTCGTTCATGCCTGAGGTTTCTCAGAAATATGCATTCCTTTAGAATCTGCAACATTTGTATAAATATATTTGCCAAGTTGCTATATTGACTCAGATGGTCCTAAGCAGGAGGTTACTGACGCAAATGAGTCATCATGGAAATTTTTCCGTTGATCAAACCGATCAGAACGTACAAAACCCTTCAGATTTGGATGGGTCATTTCTGGTTGCATGAATCGTGCTCACTTATAATTTAAACATGTAAAGATTATAGGCTTACCAGCATATAAACTATATAGCATATGAAAGCAAGTCTTTTACTGATTCGTTTGGTCTGCGATATGTAGCCTATCATCTGTAGCATTGGAAAGGTCTAACAAATATTCGTGATATGGGTACATCTGCATTTAATTATGTTTCTGTTGATTTTTGAAGGACGTCGGCTAGACTAATATGGACGAAATTAAGTGCCCTTCCCGTTGGGAACACTACCAGTTAAGTTAGGCTAGGCTTACTTGAAATGATTAAAACTGTCTCTTTGGACACAGGGCAGAGTTTTTTTGTTAGAAATTGAGACAGGTTGTCAGCCAAAGATACCAACAAAACATATTGCGTCACTTGAAAGCCTTAGGTAAGGAATCACGGAGTTACAATCAAATTCATGCCTTAGGCTATTGCACCAAGTTAGGAATCACTAGTATACTAGGGCTGCTACTACTAGGCATATCATTGTAGTAAACACAGCAACCTTCCAAATGTAACGTTAAACTACTTCTACAAGCTTAGGAGTACTTATGGAGTAGACATATAGGCCTAGCATTTAGCCTAGACGTATGTTAAGTCATGATCATCTAGACTTTTCATTATGGTGGGCATCAGCCTAGGTGTTTGTTCGGCCGATTGTTCCCGCCGAATTATGCCGTCGCTGTCGGCATCTAGGCCTAATAGGTGAGTCAAATCAAGATAGTGTTTACAGTTCATAGCCTGGACTCAGACTCTACTCCCACTCTGGATTTCTTGGACTCAGCCCGCCTCTGCATCAGACTTGTTTTGGATTCGGAGTTGCTGGAATCGGGCTTGGATTGAGATGTGTTGGACTCTACTACAGACCTGTTATGTGTACTATACTATTTCTTTATTTCAATGAAAAGCTTGGGAACGATCTTTTCTCGTAATATATTTTTCTCATTCAGTTATTGATGAACCACATGGCAACGAAATGACATTCGACTTTCTCGACATGATTGAAAGTTTACAGTTTTCTCTAGACAAACTTACCGTCGAGAAATTATGTGAATATTTCAATATGACTAGTACATCAACAAAGATCATGGCTAGCGACAACCCCCAACATCATTTCCTACTTGAGTGCCGTAGAAAGTGTATCATCACAAGAAAGGACACAACAAAGCTACTGGAAGCTTTTAGAGAGAATGGTCTGTCAAACCTTCAGAGAATTATTGACGACTACAATCACATTTCAAAATTCCCAGGTAAGTTCAGTTCCTGTTTTTCTCTCAATTTCCGCTTTGATTAATAAAGCCAGAAACATTGTCATTAGTGTACAACCTTACTCTCGTTACTTCCGTATACGGCTCTCACTGAATGACAATATGGTGTCAAGTTATCAATTCTCACAAACAATTGCGGAAACGGATTGTTCCAATTAGCAAGCATAACATTTGTAGTCACAACCTTTTCGAAAGGTAAATCTGCGATTCAGTTTTACTTTTAGAAAACTGACAAAGTGTCATCATTCACTTTAATCTGGAAGTCAATAATCAGCAACGATGACACATGTTGATTTTATTTAATTTACAGTTTTGTTGTTTTATCGTTGTGTGTAGTACGACCCTTTTTATACATTATGTTGTTTAACATGCGAAACAATGAATGTTTGCTTTCGTTATAATGAACCCCCCATTTGTGATAGTGACGAGGAAATGTTGGTAACATAAATATTGAAAGTATGACAACATACAACTTTGCTCTTGATTTATATCATAAATTCCTAGTTTGGAAGTACATTAAAAAATGGCGTAATTTACATAAGCCTATCGTTCAGATTAGAAATTCGTTCATATCTAAAAGGAGCGATAGAGCGTTAGTTAAAATATTTAAGAATTTTATGACAAAAACTTGATATTATCTATTATAATAAGATTGTATTGTTTTCTGCAGATTTTCACGTTACGGTTAATAACGACAACCCAACCGGTGCATTTTCCAACTTTAAGACATTCATGCTCTCAAGGAAAGGTGCCATAAAATCTGTCTTCAAACGGGATAAGGGAATACATTTCGTAGATTGTAGAGAGGGCAGTCTCGTTATTTGCCTGAAGGTATCTTCTGTGGCAGAACTAGATAAACTAAAAGAATACATTGAGTCAGGTGAACTTCTTAGAAGATTAATGGCTATGTATGGGAACGAGATAAGCGATACGGAAAGGAAAGACTTTCAATCAGAAAGATCGTCAATAAAACTTTCTTACGAAACTGAGGAATTTGAAAATGCCAAACAACAGTTAACTACAAACAGTAAGTGAATTCGTACAATGAACTGATATTTTCTCTTTATCCTCATTAATAGCCCTCAGTTTTGAGATTAGCAACGGCACCTTAGTCAAAAGATAACGACCTTGGTTAGTTGACATCATTAACGCTCTAAGTGTATTTGCCTAAAGCAAAGGGTAAGTGATTAATCTGTAATAGATATTGATTGACTATCTTTCGTTACCGCTACAGTTTCAAATGTACCTTGGTCCATACCTTCGGAACTAGTGATACGATCTTTACGGTAATTCTTTGTTACTTTGTACCGAGACCGACAGCGGCATAAACCGCACAGCGTATGTGTAATTCTGACAAATTGTGGCGTGTTTAGCACTATAACTGTTTAATCATAAAATAAAGGAGAGACGGGCACAGGGTTCGAGTTTTTCAAAACCAGGTTAATTAATATCATATGAAAGCAAAAGGATAGATGTAGCTTGCTACATAGGTAAAACTCAAATGGTTGATTCGGGATACGTTCAGACAAGATTGGTAAAATTTTGGATTTCCTTTCCTTTTGAAATGTTGTAATCTAGTATTCTTGATATATAGGAGGATCATTGAAGGGGCTTGACTTTGTTCAATGGCTAGGCCTACTGGAGTGTCTCAAACAATTAAAACTAAAATATGTGTCCAAAAATACCTACGAAGATAACTTGGCTTATGTTACATTAGGGCTCCTCTAGTACTGGGCATATACTATACAGTAGCTAGGTGTGCGTGAGTCCTAAACCCATACAGTACCTCACTGCTGAACCGCTACTCGATTAGCGCGACTTCGTACATTTTCCCAATTATTCATCTTGTCTCGAAAAAGAATTGCTACAACACCATTACACTGCCTAAATCAAAGCGATCTTTTACGCAATCAGTTAAAATATACGGTAGAAAGAGCATCTATCTTCCACTCGCACCTGGTGTTCAGGGAAAATCTTTGCCAAAAACCGAGCAGCAATAACAACAAAGTTGTATCAAAACTCCTTAAATTGTTGTATATTTTGCAAATTATGACTGAAGGCATGTGGGCAATGCCTTAAGAATAATTTAGAAGATGTTCGGCCACCGTAAGGTATTGGTATTCTGACACGAAATATTTATTTCTTCAGGTTTTGTGTTAACGAAACAAATTTTACCCTATACCGTTGTTGGTGTATGACACACTGAAGCCTAAGCAACTCGGCAGCTCCATGCTTTGGCGTCGAATCTGTTTTACAGAAATTACAGATAATCGTGTATTGTGGATTTGTTTTCTGCAGATCAACTCGAAATGGGCCTTGTGTCATTCAAATATAAATTTTAATATCGCGAACTCGGAATAAAGTGATTACACGTTATTAGGCTATACTTATTTAATGCTCTTATATCTAAACATATGCGAATGTCCAATGTGTATTGATGGTAGTCTATACCTAATACTATACTCTACTGTGTAGGGGTTGCCTGCACATAACCAAGCCGTGGTGATATCGATGTTTAATAACTTTTTTAATTGGTTCAGAAATTAATATTTGAACCCATTGTATGTAGAATGCCTTTTAAACACGTTACGTACTTCGAAAGAAGCTTAAATCGTTCCCTGTAATAAATTGTTATTTTAGATTTCAAATGATATATTCGCTGTATCGTTATGAATGCTCCGTGAAGTTTGTGAACAATCTCCGCACATGAAAACTTCTCGAACATACTGCACGTGCAGATAGCGAATCATTTACACAGTTAATCCGCATTGCGATTGGTCATTAATAAAAATCTAACTTGGCGACAGTTAAGTTTCGTAAACGGCGCCTGGTCATATCCACAACGTAACTACATCCAAACCTGAATTTTGTGGTATTGATTTACTATATATCTGTCATAACTTAATGACAGTTATTCTAAGCCAATTTAACGCTTTTACACACCAGTAGAATCACTGTGGTCGAGTGGTACGGACTTCGGTTCGTGACACAAAGATCCGGGTTCGATTCCTACTTTCGCCTGATGAGTCCCAAAAGGGCGAAACCGGTCGTGAAGTGGAATTTTGCTGGTGTGTTATTCTTTAAGGATTTACTATACATCTGTCATACCACTTGCTACACATTCAATTCCTATTTACGGTTTGGCCTGTCTATAAAGAGTGATAATTCTGTGTAAAATTGTCAAATTCAAAGCGCCAGGGGTGCACTCTGTACAATCATAACACTTGGGTAATACGCCCTTAATGACAATTATTCTAAGCCAATTTAAACGCTTTAACACACCAGTAGAATCACTGTAGTCGAGTGGTGCGGACTTCGGTTCGTGACACAAAGATCCGGGGTTCGATTCCTACCTTCGCCTGATGAGTCCCAAAAGGACGAAACCGGTCGTGAAGTGGAATTTTTCTGGTGTGTTATTCTTTATTGATTTACTATATATCTGTCATACCACTTGCTACATATTCAATTCTTATTTACGGCTTGGCTTGCCTATAAAGAGTGGTAATTCTGTGTCAAATTATCAGGTTCAAAGCGCCAGGGGTGCACTCTACTCTGTACAATCATAACACTTGGGTAATACGCCCTTAATGACAGTTTATATATATCAACCTGTTGCAAATCGCTTCAATCTCCAAAATCATGCAATTGAAAATTTGCTTGTTATAGCCATTGACCAAAACGATTCTTGGACAGATAAATCTAGGAAAGGGAAAAGAAAAGTTCTGTGAACTAAACCTAATACCATGGCACCATTCGGTTTAAACATCAGAAACGATTTGCCGTCCCAGATAAACCAAAACAATTCCTTTGCAATTACGACGGAATCGGATTAAAATAATCCGACACGGATTAAAGTAATCCGATTTACCAAAACTTCTGCTAAATCCAGCAAAAATCAGTAAGTCGCTTTGACTTCACAACCATGCCGACATTCTTCTCTTTAAAATAGTTTCAATTCCTGCTATTCCTTGTCACTTTCGGTGATCATGCACTGAAGAAGAGCTAGTTTTGCTCGAAAGCTCTGCAAAAACCAAACATTGGCTGTTTCACTTCCAATCAGCGGCGTAACGCCTATGGGCTCGGACGGGGCAAACCCAGGGGCCCCCGACCAAAGGGGGCCCCCGCTGCACTGATGTACAGAACTTAGAAGAGGGGTACCCTTGTTTTTCTTTTTTTTTAAACGGCATGTTTTCGTTGGAAAAGAAACTATAAACGAGACAATGGACATATTTTTCTGTGTGAATACGTTCGTCATAAATCATATGCCCCTGCAACTGCAAATCTCGTATCCTTCTTTCCGCACGACTGACTCAAGAGCCTGAGGTACACACTGGAACTTGATAGGCTACGCTGGTACATATTATAGCTAAATAGCGCCTCTAATTTCAATGAATTCGCTCTCGGTCAGGGTTGCCACATGACATTGGCCGATAACTGGCCAAATGACACAAATTTGGCATATTTTGAACCCCTTTGGCTGATGCTTTCCTCAGCTATCGGCCAAATCGCCGATGCCTAAGATTTGTGTGTGGATTTGTATGTTTCCGTATCAGACAGTAAACCGAATTTGGCATATTTTCCACCGTTTTGCTGATATTTTGCCCAAATTTGGCCGGTAAAATACTAGGCACGCGTCAGCGAGTTCAAGTGGAAACATCGATATGTTTGCTGACAAGAAGGCCAGGCTCAGTAAATTCAAGCTCTAGCCTTTCCAAGTTCCTCGGAAACTTGGATAGGCTACCATTTGTCCACAGGAGTTACGCCACGGGTGGAAATATACATGTTTATGTTAATTGGACATTGGTCATTTGGTCTTATTGTCCTTTCAATCTCTTAATGTATTCTAGCTTTGCAACACATTTTTTCATGTTCCCAGTATGACAGACAAGGCGGACCAAAAATGTGTCTATGAACGCAGATTTTCCCCAAAATCTCAGTCGATAAAATCACCACGAAATGTTCCATATACGGCTTGGATTGCACCAGAAGGCTTGTAGAACCCCAGAGCTTCCAGGGCCCTAAGGCGGGCCCTGGACCCACGCCTTTGGGACTTCGCGCTCCGCGCTCGTGATGTGCGCTGCGCATCGGTTGATTCTCCGTAGCAGCCAGGGGGCCATTCCTTCCCTGGACCCAGGGGCCCCCAGACTCATCGTAACGCCGCTGCTTCCAATCACTTACCTAATATAAATATTGTATCTCACTCGAGATACAGCCTTTCTCTAAATGCAGCATAGCTGTTTAACAGTTCTTCCGTTATTATATATATATAAACAGCGCTATATGTACATATTCTGACATGAATGTAAACCATGTGCATATTTATCTTACATAAAGGTGCGTCTGCTTTGTGTTAAAATCAGGTCTACCGTTTTGCATAAATAGTAACAAGGAATGGAAATTTTACTAAGAAATACAGTTTTGTCGATTTGCAAGATAGCACATATATAACATTGACAACTTTGTATTCAATCGAACTTAAATTTCAGTATTCCATTTACGCGGCAAAATTGTTTCGTAAATCTTTAGTATTATTTTGGAACAGACCATATATAACATATGTAATGAAGAGAAAGGGGGAATGGTAAAGAGAGAAAGAGGAATGGTAAGAAGATGATGGGGTGGATTAGTTGTTCCTATCTTTCACTTTGAGACTATGACGTTGAATGGCCCCAAGGCGTTGTAGCCGCAACGATGTTGTCAGGTTCATTCTGCTAAGAAAGAATAAAGCAAACTTTTCTTTGTTTTCTTCTAATGAAGGCAAAATCACTGGTAAGGCTTCAAAATTCCAGATCAAGCCCTTTCGTAAAATGGTACGACAGCTAGAAAAATACTTAGAAGCTGCAGTGGTTACCGAACTTGCCCAACTAACAGAACAAACTGACGTGGTACTAAAGATGGAAGAACTGCCACGACCGTTCCACCATCTGATGGCTATCTGGGAAACGAAAGGCATTGTCACCGAGAATGATGTAGATACATTGGTAGCACTACTGGAAGAACTGGAGAAATATGAAGCCCTGAATCTGGTAAAAAGTTATCAGGAATTACTTTCAGAAGGTTCAACTGAAGTAACTATGACGGATTGCTCGATGCCAACAGGTGAGCGTACCACATTGTTGACTTTTATGTCCTTCACCGATGCTTCTTTTGGGAAAGACGATGAATCATTGGTTGCTCTAATCAGGGGATAGGTTCAACAGTTCATTGTCCGAAAACCTTTTAGACACGTTAACTCACAAAGTAGAGATTGGATTTATATCATACTTGGTATGTTCATGCACCATATTAAGAACAAAGAACAGTATTTTTTCTGCAGATTTTAATAGCCATGCGAAGTCAAAGTAGAAAGGAAAGCTTGGATTTACTTCATACTTTATATGCATCCAAGTAGTACGATAACCCATTTGTTCTCAGCAGTGTTCGAGTTTGAGGTGGTCAGTGGTCAAAATATAATGTGAAATCACTCACCCAACTACAAAATTTGTGGAAATTGTAGTTGGGTGATTGTTGCCCCGTAATGTGTACTACCTGCATTAGGCAAAACAGAAATGAAAGATGCAATACCTTCTTTCACAAAGTTGCACAAGGGTTTCCTATTAACCTGTGTTGAAGGGGGAGGGGGGATATTGGGAGTTCGGTATTCTTCTGCAATTTTATATTTTACACGGGCTAGGGAGCTGTTACGTTTCACACTTGGGGTTAAGTTTATATTTTCACCATTTAAGAAACCTACTGTAAGTCCAAGTTCTATATTTCAGTAAAAACGTTCATCATTCGTAACAGCTAAAAGCCTTGGAGACGCAACAGTAAGTCTTTATTGCCAAAATGAAATTAGCAGAAAAAATATTACAAATCTAACATTTATGTGACGAATGGCTTTTCTATAACATTAAGTGACACCGGATTTGACTTTTGCTCTTTTGAGTCCCTTGTTGAAGGGCTAAGAGGTATTAACACTTCCACATATGTCTGTCATCTGTCATCAAATTTCAAAATTGTATTTCCTTTTCAACGATCAAATAAGTGGAACTCTTTCCCGATGTTCCGGAAATTGACTCTAGGACACAATTTTCCTCCATGGCTCTATCAATCAAGTGATTCCATATTTAAACTTATATTAAGGGCAAGGAATCACTAAGCGTCCTGGCTTTCTAGTTTTCCTTAAAGTATATACAGTTCATGAATAATATTGTTCTCTCTCACAATACAGAAACTACACAATCTATTGAAGTTCCCAACCAACGACAACGTAAAAGCTACGTACAGTCAGAAGGAGAGCTTCGAACATCATTAAGAGCAAGTGAAGTGTTGACAACCCCTTCGAGGATAAGTCGACAAGTAACTCACACGAGAGAAGATTATGTTCTAACTGTTCTTCAATTGCTTGGGATTGACCAGCAAGATGGTAAAAGGTTAACCATAATAGATAGTATGACGCTTGACCGTATTCATCTGTTTGAAGATACTATATCTTCTGTAAATGTTGTCATGGAGTTTTTAACTCGCCTAATATCATACGATTATCGTTCAATACGACTTTTTAAGGAACTGGAAGAGCCCAACCTGATCCTTTCAGCAGTACCATCTCAACATCCAAATAGTAACCCTTCTTCTGTTGGTTCTACTAACACAGTTAGATTGAGTTGCAGAGATATTGTGTATGCCATTCTTATGCATTGCGATCCTTTCCTTAAGCAAGAGCTTTTGTCGAAAATGTCAGCATGTCAGCTGGCTGTTCCTATAATTCTTCCAGAACTAAGTCAAAACAGCCTCATATTTCTTTTGTGGGGTATCCAGAAGATATCGAAAGCATGGCAGGATCCGGCAAGTTCCGTTGTTAATGAAGGTAATGTTACACAGTATCCCTTTCCGGTTGTAGCGGCAGTGAGATTTGGTAGGCCAGCCTGCTCAAAATCGAACATTTTGAACAAAATTTTGGGTTCTGTTCAAGGAAATGACGAGCATCCGTATTTCTGTAGTCAAGAGCAGGACGTTGCCCCTTCCATTTTATCCAAAGGGACAGTTGAAGCGGTGTGGTACCTTCCAAGTGGCCGTAAAAATCGTAAACATACCCTGGGAACAGCACTTTGCTTTCTAAATCTCAGGGGAGATGCATTAGATCTACCCGCACAGGTTAAATTTCTCTGTCATTGTGCAACAGTCATACTAGTGTTCGTCAACAAATCAGATGTACAAATGATTTTCGATCAGCTTAACGATATTACTCTGAAGAGCAAAGTGCTGATGATTTTGTCATCAAATGGAACATCAGTTTCCAGATGTAAAGAAGATGAGAATTTGATTGCTTCTTTCAAACAAACAGGTGTGAATGTCGTTGACACATCAACTCTTTCATCAGTCGATGTCAGCGAAAAGATATGTTATCAAGTGAAGGGACTACTCAAAGAAGGGAACCCAGTCTCAGTTCATCTTAACAGCGCAGTATCATTTTGTGAAAAAATTGGCATTGCAGTGGATACCTTACATCCAGGGTGCTCAAAAGCAAGGGAGGCAGCCGTGAAAATATTACAAAAATGCAGAGAAAACCCCAAACAGTACAAACTAAAGGCACTCCCCTTGCAAGTGAATTGGCAAAAATGGTCGCAACTTGACAAAGACTGCAGCTGGAAAGGTGCACAAGACAACGTAGAAAGGGAGCTTGCGAGGTTGAACGCAAAAAAAGATAACGAAAGGCAACAGCAACGCAAGAAAGGTATGTCTACAGAGATGTGTTTACTTTACGAAGAACTTTTGAACACGTCTGCAGAGTACAAACAATTCTTGGTGTTTTGGTTCCAGCACTATCTAACTGAGGTTTCTCTTTTAAGATTGCGTCCCCTTCTAGATGACATGAAAACCACTGGTAATGAGCTACGGGAAACCGCTGCAAAGATAACAGACATGCAAAGACGACTTAAAGGTTCTTTCATTCCCACTCAAGAAATCAAATCTATGCAAACAAATGTGAAACAATTGAAATCAAAGGAAATTATTTTGCAGAAGCATTTAACAGAGCAAACAAAGACATTTGATGAATCTTCGCTAGGTTTTGAGCATTTCGTTAGGGAATTGGGACAAATATATGAGTGTTTCCATAACACTGTACAACGGAATCAACGAAACGCAAGACAGCCATTCGATGTCAAATTACTACCGCAAATGGCTGCTGAAATGTTGCTAAGCGGCCACCCTATGGAGATTTTTGATGGAGACGCGTGCCATGTACCAATTAAGTGGGTAAAAGGAGTTCTGAAAGCGGTTCATGAGAAGATTGGGGACGCGTCTGTATATGTTATATCAGTCATCGGCATACAGAGCAGTGGTAAGTCAACGCTTCTCAATAGTTTGTTTGGTGTTCGATTTGCTGTGAGTGCAGGTCGGTGCACTCGAGGCGTGTTCATGCAGTTGTTACCTATATCTGATACCCTTAGAAAAGAAATCGGCTGTGATTACGTAGCCGTTATAGACACAGAGGGTCTGAAAGCGCCTGAAAAAGCAATCGCTGTACAGAAAAGCGAGGACAATGAATTAGCGACGTTCGCCTTGTGTCTCTCCGATATGACTCTCATCAACATTGGAGGGCAAACCGTGGGAGAGGACTTGTTTAACATTCTTCAAATAACTGCGCATGCATTCATAAGGATGAAAGAGGTTCATCTGAGTTCATCGTGTTATCTTATTCAGCAATTCGTAGCTGATATTACTGCTCAATATCGAAACCAGAGCAGTACCCAGAGCATACTTCAGAAACTTGATCAAGCTGTCTTAATCGCCGCAGCAGAAGAAAGGAAAGAGGATCAATACAGACAGTTCTCAGATTGTTTTAACATTGTTAACATTGCAAACAAAAAGGAAAACGTGCAGTACATTCCAAGCCTTTGGAGAGGTTCAATGTCGTCACCCAGTCATGAGTACAGTGAGACTGTGTTACAACTAAAGTCGGCTCTTATGAGAGAAGTAAAGGAGAGCACTCGATCGTTTAAATTATCAGATTTTGAGAGGAGAATTAGTAGCGTGTGGAAAGCAGTAAAGCAAGAGGATTTTGTATTCAACTTCCGTAACACGGTCGAGATCGCACAATACAACAAGTTATCGCAAATTATTAAGACGCGACAATTACGTCTTACTCAGGATATTTTGAAATGGGAACTTGAAGCAAAGCAACAAATTAGAAATACAACCGTGGACAAAATTGAGGATAGAAAAAATAAATTATTCAAAGAATTTGAAGTATTGCTAGCTGCGAAGGTGGGTGATATTCGCGCTGCTACAGATGAAAAACTGCAGAGTAGAGAATTCGAGAGTGTTCGAAAATATTCCGCTAACTTTTTCCTTGACCTAGATCTTGTCGCAAAGAACATCCTTGACAATGTGCTGAAAATGCTAAAGGCTGAAACTAATGTTATCAGAAACGCCACAGCCAAGGAGAACCAGATTCTACCAACGTTGAAGGCAGACTTGAGAAATCAAGTTCTCCTAGTAGCAGAAAGTTTGAAGAATGGGTTTCGGGCAAACTATTCTGACATGTCTGAAGAAGAAATAAGTAAGCGAACCGAAAAATACTTTAAGACAACGTTTGAAGAAGAATGGTCCAAGTGCATGACCAATATCGATTTGGACCATCCAACAAAATCCGAAGAACAAATTCGCAGTAGTATTGAATCTGATTTGTGCACTTGTGTTCAGGAATCTCTTCAAAATACAAACCTCAGTAAGGAAATGAAGGAGTTGATTAATTCACACAAACTTCTGGGATTCTGTGAATTCATACCAAATATAAAATCTACAGAGGATATTGGTGATGTCTTCACACACATAAAACCTTGTAATCCAGAAATTACCGAAGAAATCTCTCACTTATTTAGTACCGTAGAAAGCGCATGCCAGCAAGACGATTTCGAGCTTTCTGAAAGTTTCTTTGAGAGAATCAGAAATATACTGAAGTGCATCGTCTCAAAATCTTGTCATGGGTGCAAAAGTAAGACTAACTTTCTGGTGACGTTGTCCTGTAAAATTGTTCATTTGTCCAATGGTGCAAGGAAACACAACCTTTTGAGGAAGATTATGAACAGCAGGGATCTTTTGCAAGGACTCAAACATTCTGAAATACATACGGAAGGCGAAATAAAAAAACACGTAGAAAGACATACTGCTAGGGGCGTGTTTAATAAATTTAAAAATTGGGTGTTCGGACTTTCTTCAGAGAACAAGGACGAAAACTGTCAAAACCAGCTGCAAGAAATTCTTCACGAAGTCACCAAGGGAAACGGTGGGAGATGGTTTTCGGTTAAAATAACGAGCTGTTTCTTTAACAAGGTCAATGAAGTATTGAAAACAGGCCGTTGGGTAGAAAGTGCATCTCGTCAAAGTCTTCTTTGTGAGGCGTGTGGATTTTATGTCAAAGAGGCAGTACGATCAGAAATGGGTGCTCTTTCAGAAGGCATATCTTGGATCGAAGTGCAAAAACTATTGAAAATTGATTCTGTAGATATCATCGATCAAATGAACAGATTTGTTGATGGTCTTAGAGATGTCCTTCCTTCTAAAGCAAGCGACATTTTAACTGGCCTCTCAGTAGAACAAATTAAACAGTTTTCTAACATGGTCACTACAGGAAACACGAGACATATACTGGATATGTGTCTCATGAACGCACTACCCTCGTTGGATAGTGAAAAATACGATACCGTATTCTCTGTTGTTGCACAGACACTCAAAAATTTCCTGACACGGATTCAAAGTGATGCAACGTACAGTATTAATCTACTAAGAGAGACTATATCATCTCTCCACTCTGATTTGATTAAACATAAAGAATTAAGCAAACGAGTGCAAACCGTTTCTATTGCACATGTTTGCTCTTGGATCTTCCCAATTTGCGTTGCTGTTGAGACCACATTTGAAAAGGAAAACAGTATGCAATATCAATTAGAGAAAGAAAAACATGACGTGTATGAGGATTTCAAGACCTTGTGTGACGGAATGTGTTTAGATCATGTCACAGCTAAGAAATTTTGCGTTATCGTTGAGGCATCGTTGAAAGAATGTCTAATAAACAGAATCTGCACTACTCTTTTTCATAAATTATCAGGAGTTGGCATATTTTGCAGCAGACCTCGTTTCTTGAAAACTATACTAGAAGATATTTGCAAAGAAGAAAACTTTGACAATTACATTGAATTTCTCCGTCGACACTCATCATTTATACAAACATGGACATTAAAGTTCATTGCCAAGAAATGCTGTGAAGAAACAGACCAATGTATTCGAATCAGAGATATCGTCTCTTACGAAATCGAAAAAGTACTGCACGAGACAGGTGAATCGCTGGAATCAACTGCGCATTTTTTTAAACAAAATCGTCTAAAGAAAGGCTCCTTTGAAGTCTGGGTCGAAAAATTCACTAAGTATTTCAAAGAGACGTTGCAATCGTCTTTGAACGAATACAAAATCACTGAAATGAAGATGGGCCCATCGATATCTGATTATGTACTATTCACAGCAGAATGTAAAAATCTTGTCCTAACTTTTCTACCACCGAAACTACCAAATACTAGATGTGTCACAAGTCTCAAGAACTGGTTTGAATGCCTTCCGACGAAACTGCACATTTTACTAGCTCAGGGAGTGCAGGGATGCGGGACACAGTGCCCATTTTGCTGTGCCTTTTGCGAGGACACCATAACAGAACACAAAGTTCACTTTTCTAATTTGCATTTTCCAAACGGCTTAAGAGGGTGGCGAGCACGCTCTACCCAACAGCTTGTATCTAATACATGCACAGCAAACGTCGCGTCAAGCAGGAATTATTACAACTGTACCTGCATAGAAACAACTTGCGAACATCCATCAAAGCCATACAAAGAGTATAAGAAAGATTATCCGGGCTGGCATATCCAACCAATCTTAGATTATGAACCAACATTGTACTGGAAGTGGGTCCTTTCGCGGTTTAACGACGATTTTGCAAAGTACTACAATTGCAAGAAGGCTAACATACCATGGGACACAGTCACGAAGGAAGATGCCTTAAATAGTGTACGTAATGATACTTCGTAATTACTTTCAACTTTAAAGCATATGAAGGTGAATTTTGTCTTGTTAGCTGATACCACAAAACGCCGAACATGAAAGATATTCGTTGGCAATTATGTCAAACGAGTAAGAAGTTTTTGTATTGTGTCGTTTTCCTGTTTCCTGGAGTTTGTATTAAATTCCACAAGCTAAACCAGCGTTTACTTATCTTTAGCAGGGGGCATGGGGGAATGGGGGGGGGGGAGAGTAATATCATCAAAGATATATCTTTGCCTGTGGTAGCATACAATTGCATACAATATGCGTGAACTTACAAATGATTTAGGGTTATGTTTGGTAGCATATCATTTCGCATCTTGTCTTTTGATACTTTTATGTTGCTTTGACATGTTATTTTTACAATTGTTGGCACATTTACATTGGTGGTACAGATGAAAGGTGACATAAAAAAGATGAGATAAAAATGTCGTTAACATTCAACGCTACCCATGCATTTTTACATTAAAATTAAAGTCAGTTGATGCCTGAGAGTTTGGTAACACCAGTTGTTATAATCCTTTGAGTGCTATCATTTCCTGCATAAATATATTTAAATTGCGTGAATATACAATACATGCAGGTTGTCAGGTGCGTTAAATATTTAATCAATAGTGAGTTTCAAAATGGAGTAGAGTGTATATTTTTAAAGGCTGGTCTAGAGGTCTATTCACTCTGCGATATTATTTTCCATGTAAATCAGAACATCAGAAATGTTCGAATTCAATATATCAAGTCATGATCGAGAAGCTCTGTGTGGTTATCTTTGGTCCAGTATATTAACCCTCACAACGTTCAGTTTTGCCTTTATTGGAGGTCAACTCCCAGCTACAACCTTAGTAATGTTAAGTCCACTTTTTGTTTATACGATTTTGCTGCAATTAATGCCCTGCACCCCATCGTATCATCTGCAAGGTGTGTGTATATATAATTCCTTTTGTAAACTATAATGTACATTTATATGTGTTAAGAAACAGGCTGACTGGCTGACATGAAAGTCGAATGCATAAGAAATTAAAGTGACAATAAGAAAGAAAACTGACTCAAGAAAATTGCGTATTTGCCTACTATAATCATTCTTAAATATATTATATCGTTATTTGTTCTGCTAGAATATAACTGAAGCAAACGATTTCCATTCATTATCAAGTAAAGACTAAGCTGATGGTTGGACCACATGCTTGAAATCACAGCAATTGAACAGAAACTACCCGTATACGAAATTGTATTATTTTCTTCGTTCTTTTGTAAACAATTCTTTGTTTAAACACCGTTACAGCCTTTGTCATTCAAATTTCGAGATGGAAAGTTTGCAGTTCATTTTGGCTACTTTCAATGTTTCTTCTACATCATGGTACCTGAGAACTTGAGCTATATGGCTGTTTTTGTTATATATCGTTTCCTGTACTGTAAGTAGGTTTGGGGTTATTTCCTTTTCACTTGTTACTTTCACTTTATTTTGGCGCATTGACATTGTTAGTAACGATCTGAACGGCGACATAGCAAAGATGAGATAACAATTTCATTAACATTCTATGCTACCATTGCATTTGCACATTAAAATTAAAAGTTTGGTACTACCAGTTTGGTATAATACTTTGAGTGTTATCATTTAATTCATCAATATATTTTAACGGTATCAAACTTTGAAATAAACAGAAAAGCGAGAAGCGCAGTTATGTCTCTCGACTTGACTGTGCTAGTCAGTTTACTTCCTACGTTTGTTCGTTGACAATAAGTTACTCATGGTTAAATGTTCCCTTAAAGAAGCACATGTTGATATAAGCTATACACTGACAAATATATACATTTATAATATCGCATAACAGTACCGTAATAAATTTTCAATGAAAGTGCTGAACATATATATCGAATAGCTACTAGTTGTTATTATCATATTGTTATGTTGAGTTGAAACTGGTAGTAGCGATCCAGAATAGCAACTCCCTGATGAAGTGATTAGTCAGCCGGTAATTATCAGTAATCATTGATGTATCAAACGGTTTGTATGTTTAAGTTTCTTATTACCGTTCCAATAACTTTTGATGAGATGTATTTAATTTCAACTAATGAATATTTTGTCTTAAGGAATATTCGTACATTTTGTTGTTCTTTCTTTGGTGATAAATTAATTTTCGAATTTTGAATTTCTCTTGTAAGAATTCCTTAAGAATGGATATTTCCAATAATGTTAAAGGCTGGTACACACAAATCTAATCTGTTCATAAAAATTCAGCATATACTTTAACAAGCTCAGTAGTATTGATATTTTAACACTCTTATCAGCAATCACAATTTGATTTTAATTTCCGTACCGTCATGTTCATCCAATGGAAAATTAAACGCAACGAAAAGCGTTTAGCATCATTTTATGGTAAATACAGAGGTATGAAGTTGATATGATAGTAGTTTACAATTATAACTACTCTGTCTGAGGGTTAAATCATTCAATATGGAAGAGTAATATGAGCTTGAAATAATTAAACTTCCGTGTTTTCATTTCATTTCTGACGTTGCTGTTTGTCTTACTTTATTCAACTTTCTTATTGAAGTAATACTACATATTGCTTGAAGGATTCCGTCACTTTAATACAAAATATTTTAATAACTAGGACTTGTCGTGTACAGGACTTCTTAAAAACCTTCATTTTAAGGAAAGATCTGATGCTCCAGGATTATGGATAAACATATTCATGTTACGGGCTAAAGAGCATTATGTTTTTCTTCAAGAAGGTAGTGAAAAGTGAAGTTACACGAAATTGTTCCAGATTTCAAAAAAGGCTTCCATACGATTCTCTTTGAATTCGAAGTGACTACTGTGGAGTTTAAAATCCTTTCAAAGTAAGAGCAACAGTCACATTCTAATAATTCTAGATTTGTATTTTCTTTGAAGGAATATGAACATTTTGTAATTTAACATCGAAAATAAATAAAAACAACAAGGCTATATCCTTTCAAAGTGTTAATTTGAGGCAAAACCTTCAGTCTTACGAAATTGTTCAGGATTACAAATAAAGCTTCCAGACGTTTATCTCTGACTTCTAAACAGCTACGGTTGAGTTTAAAATCCTATAAACTGAGAGAAACAGTCAGATCTTATATTTCTAAGAATAACAGCTTGTTTTAAGGCGGAACCTATGTTATGACAATAACTTACCGATCAATGTATTTACAACATCAGTTTACCATTTGATCTAATTTTTTTCTAATACTAAGCTCTTGTTTGATGACAATAAGATATCCATGGATGCATTAACAACATCACTTTACTATAGATTTGTATCTATTAATTAATTTGATCTAATTTTTTCTAATACTAAGCTCTTTTTGGATGACAATAAGATATCCATGGATGCATTTACAACATCACTTTACTATAGATTTGTTATCTTTAAGAACTTTGAACATTTTGTTTATTTACATCGAAAATGAATAAAACCACAAGGCTATAGCCTGACAAAAATTTTAATTTGAGGCAAAACATTCAGTTTTACGAAATTGTTACGGATTCTAAATGAGGCTTCCAGACGTTTATATACCTGACTTCTAAACTGATACGGTAGAGTGTATAGTCCATCAAAACTGAGAGAAACAGTCAGAAATTAAGTTTATAACAATAATGATAATAGCTTGTTTTAGGAGAAACCTGGGTTATGACAATCGCTTACCCATGTATAAAAAATCACTTTAACCTGCACTTCCGAGATATAAACAGTCGAAGACTTTAGGGGGGAAATGTCTAAGCCGAATATTGATAGATAATTTCAAGAGAAAAAAACAGGGAAAAAGAGGAACTTTGGGAAAACATTACATATTTCGAAATAAATTAGCTGAGTTTAGTGAACGGGTTTTTTCCCCCTGGTAAACGATACAATGGCTTCCTGCATACAAGCACACGTGGAAACAAATATTCGTTTTACATAAAAACAAAATCACTTTAAGATGAATTTAAGTTACATATCAGTTATTCCAATTAAGCCAACCTGGAAACATTTCCGCAACGTATATACTTATTATCTTATCCCTACATGTAATTGACTGAAATGATATATTGAAACTATTAGAACCAAATTGAAGCTACTCCATTAAGAAAAAAAACTATCTTAGTATCTAAATTAATAGCCAAGAACTTCACCCTCTCCCATAGAATTGAATACAATTTAATTTGGATAAATGGGCATTTCCAGGTACAGTAAACAGGTAAACAGGGGTACAATTGTTAGTAACATCGCTGTCCATCCTTAGAATATTTGTTGCCTAAGCTCAATGAAGTCATCGTCAGGTAATCAGTCATCATTTGTTATTACGTAATCCACGACCCTAATCTTCTTAGAAAAGAACTTTTCATTTGTTTTACTTAATCTGCTGTTATTCTAGCACTGACTCTCCTTTGAATTAATTCTAAATTCAATACAAAAGATGGCGAGAAAGTACATCCCCAAACGCCCTCATATTAAACCACATGTAACAACCATTCTACAAATCCTCCTATTAGTGATAGGTCACCTACGGGTATGTATTTAACACCGTACGCGTCTTCGTAACGCATAGCAATAATACAATTATTTCTGTAGGTGCTTTCATGTCAGGAATACGAATCCACTTCCCCACCAGATTTTAATATATTTTTAATTTGAATCGAAAAGAATAAAACCACAAGGCTATAGCCTATAAACGGCTTTGCAATCTATTCCTTTTCCAGTTTACTGTTATTCCCATTTTAAAAGATTCGTACATGTATTTGTTACAATACTCATACTGCGCAATAACATACACGCACGTCACTGTAACATGATATTAACCTAAAGAATGACTTTCCAACCACAAAACATACACAAAATATTACTTTTCTATCAAATTTAATTTGCGAATTGCAACTTAATGAATAGTATGTAAAATTACGTCATATAAGCAATATGCACTCGTCACTGTTTGGGAAAGAAAACAACATTACCAATAATTATTGCAACAGAAAATAATTTCCTTTCTTTGTGTGGGAAGTAAAAGAGATGGCGCTAGTTAAGTTATAGTTTCGTAAATATATATATTTAATATTTAGATGGCACTTGTAAGCTTCCGTAGGTACACTTTTAGGAGAATAGCGATTCATTGGGCCACGTATTCAGTGGACATGGGCTGCGCACATGCCGGTCGCAGAGAATGTTTCGGCCCACCGACGCCACCTTAGGACGCTTCTGGTAGATCTCTGATCAATCGACCCCCTCCTATCCTCCCGGGTTCGTTTACGACAACAAGGGAGACATGGCGCGGGATCTTAGGCCACGAAAAGCACCATACCTACAACCGGAGGTATATATTATCGCCTCAAGCCTGTCTCGAACCCTAGCCACGGTTTACTCGATTAGCAGTGCAAGGGTCTTTCGCTTTCACCGTCGCGCTAACAAACACATCAGCTAGAAAACTAACTTCAGAACTAATAATTTAAGACGAGACTGAAAAAGGAGGAAAAAGTCAAAATAGAAATTTGTCACATTCGTCTATTTTTGGTGGGTTTCGAACTAACTCTAGATTTCAGCTTCTTAGCCATCTGCTAAACGCACTGAGCTAACGGACGACACTGTAACATTATCTAATTTAAATTTATTTCGGACAGATGGGGTAAGAATTTTACTCGTTGCAGTGAAAGCAGAAAGCAATGCGTCTCTTTTGAGTTCGTTCTAAGTGATCAGAAAATGCGAGACTTTTGACAGATCTGATGAACAATAATGCTTACCCTTTGCTGTAATTATTGATTAATTCAAGAAAAATTGCAACCGTAAGATGCTCCATGTATAAAGGAGACATTCTCAAATGAAATGTTCTTTTTTTCATAAAACATTATTTGTCTCTGATTAAATCATCTGTTATCATGATAGAATAACAGAAGTCATTATTTCTTATAGGTATGTGTATCATTGGACGCTAAAGCTCGAAATTTTGCGATATTGAACGACAGAATTTCTATTTTCCCGTAATGGTTCATTTTACTTCATACATTAACTCACCCATTATGTTGACTGGTATAAGCTGTACTGTATATCTCGCCAACTGAATTGATCTATTGAAATAACTCATGTCTGAAATATAAGTGCATGTTCGTCTCCCAACATAAATAGAAGGAAACGGCTTGGATATCTAACATAAGATGTAGTTACGTAGGTATCGGACTGCCGATTAAGTAGCCACGGTGATTGACAACAGTGGACGATACTCCGATCAGTTGGTTGAGCCAATTACAAAGAGGTCCATCTCTGGGAATTCACAATAAATATAACAAAGTGGATATTTAAGGATGAAAAAATCCATCTCGAAAATCCACGATCAGTATATGAAGTATATGGACGTACAAATCCAGTAGTCCATCTCCACGACGAAATATCGGAACGGAAGAACTGCTGTTAATGAAGAGGGTGGAGAGATAACAGGTAACTCCTCTTGGAAGGGGGGGGGGGTGATTTTGACCTCAGTTCATTTCCTGGTCGTAGTGACCTATGACCTCCTCCTGTGTGTTCGTTGGCTTCCAAGTGTCGACAATCTTGTGACGTCATTTGTGATGTCCCATAACGTTTCGGCGCATAATAACGTAAACTGAAGAGTAAGTACAATATAATAACTAGCTGTAACAAATTTATTAGCAACGGTTGGTATAACACCATTATAATGGAGCCACTGGTTTATCACAAGATAGTGTGGTTTGGCATGAGGGGTGGAGGGGTTGAAGAGGAAGACAGATTAGTGAAAGTAAAACGAAAGATACAAAATTTCATCACGGAATACTTTGTACCTCAAACGGATAAATACCATAGGACGCAGATGCAAGGAATACAACATTTAAATACTTTTCTAAGTTATAGTGATAAAATGAAGCTACAACAATGCATCCGTTTGAAATTTATTTAATCCCGTTATTAATAAATTGCGAAACCCCGCATAATA
>JAIPMN010059564.1:0-10615 GCA_020650975.1 Apostichopus californicus
ATATATGATATCTTTACATATTAGTTACAAAGGCATATATAGTCAACGAAATTAATTATATCTGTAAATAGACTGGGAGACGGTATCTTGATGCTTAATTAATACTGAAATTAACTTTAAGATCAGCATCATTAATTTGTTTTGAAATATTTCTAATCTTTCAACGTCGGACAAATTCATCGGATTATCTTTCCATCGTATTTTCTTTTGTTACTTGCTATTGTTTTATTTTAAAACTATAGGGTTTTGGGGTTCGAATGCCCAGGAACAGGCTCAAATAGATGTCATCTATGAGACACTGATTGAGTTGTTAACACCACTCTATCCAATATACGCAGAAAAAGACGAAGAGAAGAAGGTAAGATATTACATCATCGATTATAATGGAATTTCCATGGGCCGCCGTTTATATTGTTATTGTTTCTATTGTGTTATTAATATTCTTTAAACATCTTTATCCTTTTATTCCATTGGTTCACAGATTCAGGAGAAAAAATCCAATTTCCACAAAATTACTTCTAAACATGTGTAAAGATGATATTCGCTGTTATGGAAATGGATGTTTTAAAATAATAGACTGTGTTGCAATTTGGACACAGAGTAATTACGTCTTTCCTCTCAAATAGTAAATTTTACGATCGGGGCCCGGGCACCAAAAACGAGCTACAATTTCGCGACTCACCGTTATTTCGGGAGTGATTTCGGTGTGTGGCTGCTAGCCTCAAGCCACGCCCCTCCCGTTCCCAATCTGCTATTCTATTGGATCCGCCACTGGGTGTGTACCCATGCAGTCAAGTATTCTGAGAGATAACGTATGTCGAAAAGTCATTTAGGAAAATTGCTTTACAGATAAACAGTACAAAATGTGTCAGGAATGAATAAATATGTGATTTTTTTTTAAATTTCTAGCATATCTGGTGGCCGAACTAGCAAACTAGACAAAAGTACTATTAACTCTACAGTGAGTTTTACACTATGCTTTAATATCTTACTCTTTGATATAAAAACAAAACAAAATCAAGACATTATTGTGCTTGGGAAATTATTCTATCATCTAACTGGATGATGCAATTAGTCTTTTGTTTTAACAGAATGAAATGCTGAAGAAGTTCAAAGATGAGAACGTGGAAGAAACATTAAAAAACATTGACACACTCTGGGAAAGCAACAATAAATGTGGAGATTATTTGGTTGGTGACAAGGTATGGAAATTCACCATGTCTACGTTATGGTTACCAGTTTCAGTTCAACGCCCTCGGTACTTGAAGACACTATACGCCCCGCCCCCTTCTCCGACAACCTCGTCTTTTACTGAGTTTTACAGGGACACTCCCCAACACAGAAAGTTCCTATGTCTTGTCCGGAAGCATAGGCAGGATAACGGGGGGGGGGGGGTGGGCAAAACCGTAAGTTGGCATTTTTATCCAATTCGGTCGGTAAGTTGGTTGGTTATGCCACAGTAATATACTGCGATACTATGCGATACTTTTATACTTATTCAAGTCATTACAAATGCTATAAATACGTTCGACCTATTAGGACGCTTCTTATATAAATCCATTTGTTACTTTTAATGTCCCTTAATACATCTGGCAACAATTTTTATGCAAATAGCATAATTAATCCATTCCAAATACACAACTAGTATTACTGGGAAATAACCTATCAATATTGCACCATATTACAACTAGAGGCTTTATAAAATCCAAACTTTCCCCTTAGACCCCTCCCCCAGGTTTGCCCCCACTTTCACACATCAAATCCCGCCCTGTCCGGAAGTGTTCACAGAGACACATTGGACATGGAGCTGGCAAGAAAAGGGGTCAGGACATACAGCCAATGGGTCAGAAATCAATGTCTAGGAAGCCCAAAAAGTAGAGGGAAAAAATACCGTATTCACATTATCACACAATGAAGGCTTAATGAAGGCTTGCACAGGGGTTAACCGGTGACTTTATTTTACATAGAGAACGGTGAATTTTGTTCGTTTAAATCATCACCATTCTTACTATTTCTCAATCGGCAGGTATCCTTAGCTGATATTTTCTTCTTCACATACGTCAACGACATTCTGCCGAGATTCCTACCAGAGTTCAACCTAGATAGTCACCCAAAGCTAAAGGTACTTGCGGAACGAGTCGCAGCGAAACCACAAATTGAGAAATGGTTGAAGGAGAGACCTGTTACGGAGAGATAACTATTTTGTGTTACATCGGTACTTTTGTTGGCATTCTTCAAAAATGAAAACGAGCATATGAAGAGGATTACGATATAAGGGAACATTATTTCATACTTTTTGTAATTAATAACGAAACCATAACCATAACGTACCATTGTAGTTTTCTTGATAAATCGTTAAATTCAATGAAAAAAAAAAGCTTCAATGGGTGAAATTAATGATGGGTGAATTTGGTGAAACTGACACTTCAAATGCATACCACATTGGGCTGGTGTGTGATCACCAGACATTTTAGATGTTACGGGTATGGGCGACTATGTAGCAGATCTCTTACATGATGTAGATAATACGTCCACTCCATGTACGTTGTTGTCATGGTTTCCTATACAGCTGCTCGATCGACGGATGGAGTGCGATGTTTACTCGCGAATGGCGATATGAAACCGTTTCGGGTGTTTAGCGTATATGCATGGTGTCACATAATGACACCATAATGACACCATCCACAGAACAAAGAAATGGCGGACTTGTCCGACGGGCAAATCGTCAGCTTCCGCGGGGCTGAGATCGATTAGGGGCCTACTAGCCTCCAAATCAAAAACCCTTGTATGCTTGTGTACAATTTTTTTGCGATATAATGGACATGTAATAATATTTTTCATTCTACATAGAACAGGTATTGTATGATGTAAGAAAAACAAAATTACGATCGATTTTTCAGAAAAATTACAAAATGTATATTTATTCAGCCCCAAAAGGTACGCATAAATTCCATTTTTTTTATCATTTGATTATTTCAAATAATAACTACGTGTTAATTTACAAAACCCACCCTTATGAATACCGATGTAAGGAATAAACAACACAATACGCTTTTTTTAACTGAAAATTTGATATGCGTAAACTGTATACAACCTAGTGGTACACTAAAATGTACGCAAGGTATCATATTGCTGATGAATAGGGAAAATTTCATCGAATGCACAACTAACATATCAGAGTTATCTTTAAAAGTCCGCTGCTATCGGAAGGTAAATTCAATCTGGAGGAGTGCAAATATCGCGGGGCAGCGGGACATGTGGCTTCTATTTAAATGGCCAAATTACAAAGTTAGCTCAAACTTTCGAACACAGAATTGATCATCTGTGAAAATGTCAGTATGTGAAATGTTTTCTATACAATAAAACATAACATTTTACTCTTACTTTGTTACTAACAGCGCAATCTTTTTAATTTCAATTTTTTTAACTTTTCAACGAAAGGACACTTTAGGGGTACATTTTACAAGTTACATATGTGGAGAAGGATACATACCAGAAACATTTATGAAACTGGTACTTTGAGGTTTTTTTCCACAAACTGGAAGAGCGCATATCCTCTGTGACCACGTGGCTATCCTGCCCCTGGATAAAGTAATGGCTAACAGTCATTTAATATAGTTTCTAAAAGTATAAAATTTGATTCACATACCAGTTTGACAAAACTGTAATTCAGCCAGGCAGTTATTGTTTCCAGATTGTTAAACATCTGTACCACAATTTCATGAAATAAAAACAGTCATGAAAAACCAGTCATGGATGGCACCATATTTTTCGGCAACTTAATAAAACAAATATTGATATATTTTCAGAATCAGAATGCATCATAATCCTGTAGCCAGTCTTGCTTGGCTTCTTAATTTTATAATTATATATAATGTTATATAATTTTTATAAGCACATCCTGCTGCGTTCGGTACATTTTTAAACGTAGAGAAATTAGATTAAAGAAAACAAAAAGCAAATTCAGTTGTTTATAAAGAAGGCAACACAAACATCAGTTTTAGCTAGATTGTCAATATGGTGCTTATGAGGACCTACTCCCCCTACCCCACTCCCCCCCCCCAAAAAAAAAAAGTGAAAGAAGAATGTAATGGCTGAGATATATCACCCCAAACACAAGTTTGACGACTTGAGCAAGTTTAGCAATGACATCACAGATCCATCAGTGATATTATGTTTCATGTCTTTCTTTACAATATAATTTACTGTATTTTCAATCATGGAGATGGTACAGGTGTACTTTGCGAACGTTTATTCTAAACCTCCGAAAAACTTGATATTATCTAGCACTTACTGGTATTTTGTTTCCGGAAACATGCAGAAATTGTGTTTACTTGAACCATGCAATATTTTGAAGATCGACAAAGCACTGTGAAAGTAATCTTGCAATCACCAGAAATGATTTTCAAGGATGACTTCTGTCACAAAATTAAGTTTTTGAAACTTAAATGATATTTTTTCTTAGGCTTTAAGGCAGTTTACCATCATTATGTATCTTTCTATATTGCAATAGGTAAAGATGACATTTGGATTTTATCCTTTAAAATAGAAACAAGGGTTTTAAATGATTATTAAACCTTTATTTTAATGCTAGCCGTTTTTAATACAACTCTCTCTTCTGCTATCTTAATTCTCTGCTTACAGGAATACGATAAATAAAAGTAATTATATTTTACTGTGCTATAGGAGTTGCACCATCTTAATTACAAAAATATATAAGAATATTTAATTTGTATTATTTACAGAAGTCACAGGCACCTAGACAAATCAAGATTCAATTGTCCACCAGATATTTATTGAATTGTCCTTACATTTATTGTGATCAAAACTTAGTCGCTGGTCTATTCTTCAGCCATCCAGCAATCTTGGGATTGCTTTTGATCCGTTCATAAAGTAGCAGGAGTTTAGGCTCTGTTAAGTTAGCCTCTGGAATGAAGCCCAAATAGTCATGAACGTGAGTGAAGAACATAATGTCAGCGATGGACATCTACAGAGTGGAAGAGATAAAGAACAGAAAAATTAAAATTAAATTTTCTCTCGAACGTCAGTGAGGACGAGCGAATAAATTGAGGTTTCCGGGACAAGGGGGCCACTCTCTGTGAAAATTGGCACCTCCTGGTTTATGGGCTTTTAGGTGGAATTAGGGGCCACTTTGTAACTATGGACCAGTGAAAGTATGGATCATTTGGTAATTTCCTTAAATCGGTCATCTCTACTCATTTGGAGGTACAGAACTGTCATGCAGAAGCAAGGTTGCACATACAATTTAAATTTGCTGATTAAGTTTGCTTTGAAAACAAATTGTGTATGAGGATGGAAGGTTGAGTGGGAGCTACAAAGCTTTTATTTAAAAACAAAGCTTCTGTCTCACAGGTTTTGTGGATCATTTAGTCCCCGGTACAAGTTGCCGGCAGGGCCACTTTTGAAGGATTATTTCTGGATGTCACTCAGAAAACCAGACCGGTGATCCTTTCTGGTGGTTCGAACAGCAAATTAGGTTATCCAAAATGTAACAGAGAATGAACAGTATATATACTGTCTGAGAGATGTGTAGATTTGGTGAACAGAACACCAGTCAAACTCCACTTCTGTTGAATCATAGGCCTCCAAAGTGACAGAGGTTGATATCAAATTATCATTTTAACCTATTTGGAGGTATTTAGCTACAATGCAATCTGAATTTGATATAAAATCACTAGTCGTTTGAACGACCTCCAAAGTGAATTTTGGTCGTCCTAAACAGAAATTTGGTCATCTCTGACGATCCTTACAAATTTGCTATTATCGTTAAGACTGGTGTGTCAGTACCAGCTAAAATAAACCTTCTTGGAAAAGGAGTGGATGGGGAGGAGGGGGGGGGCTGAATGTTTCAGGCGTGGTAGATACAGTAAGAGTATAGTTAGTGACAGTTGAACAGGCAGTAATATCTGGACGGGAGTAAACTGACCATTTTGCCAACTAAGAAGCCTTCCCCTCCTTCGTTTCCGACAAGAATACTTTCCAGGAACCCAAATATGCGCCGAAGAACCACTTGCAGGTAGTTTTGCAGTAACTTCTCCTAAGATAAAGAAAAAAAATTGCTTATTACTTTGCCCTTCTTGCAACAATCAAGAAGAACTTTTCATCTGAACTTTCCTACTAAATGTCATAAAGAAAAGCAGAAAACGTTTTTTCATTTGAATTGCCATGATGGTATCATTCACTCTACTGTTGCCAGATGCAAAATAATTCACAAAATATCACCAAAATTTGGAGAATTTAAATGTGATGAGGATGTGGTTATGACGTACATTATGTAGATACTTATCTTGGGACTTTCCAGCAATAATTTTAAGCAATGAAATTCAAATCACCAGAATTTCTCATAAAATATCGCCTTGTAGCATAAATGCTTTTGTGATGAATAGAGACAAATTCAAGATTCCAATCACTACAATATCATCTATTTATATCAATTTAAGACACAATATACAATACTTGAACGATTTTTAGAATTTTTTTTTTTTTTACAAACAACAATAGCTTTGAATGTTGTGTTGCATTGTGTTAAAGACAGTTATGGTGACAGAGTTAAAGTTGGTAGCAAAGTAATGGAAATACACACTAGTATAGAAATTAGCTTCCTAATGATGTTGTGTTAGTTATAGTGGGTCAAAAGGGGATTGCAATAGATACAAAATGTTGAAATCAATTCATTTAATTTTAAGGAGAAGAAAGATAATTTGGACCTCACCTTCTTTTCCGCATTTTTCTCTCGGCTCACTTTGCGGCCTTCATTTTCGAGGTCATTCAGAGTTTCAATAATTGAATCAATCTGAAGTCTTTCCCAAGAGGACTCCCCATCAAATCCTATAGAAAGCAATTTGTTGATGAGAAAAAGTCTGTTCACATACATGGGACTAGAATATTTTAAACATGCACAATGGGGAAATATGATTTTATTATAATCAATTGGTTGCCACTTGTGTACAGTACATGTGGGCTCACTGTAGCTGAACCTTAAATTTGCCTAAGTTACTGCAAATTGCCTCACTACCACTCACTTACCAAATTCTCTACCCAAGAAGCGAAATATTGATTTGCTTTGTTGCACGACTTTGCCATCAACCTCCAGGACTGGGACTTGACTGAGAACATACCCTGGTAAAACAAAACAGGAAATGTTGAATTCATGTATGTTGTCATCACACTACAGCAGCTTGAGTTATCATAGGTTGTACTGTACATATCTTTATAGCAATATTAAGACCCTTCGTCAATGCATATTGATACAAAAATAACAGTAAGTGTGTAAAATTTATGGTTGTATAATGTACTTGTCGGTCGTATGCAGTGTTAGCACTAGGATGTCAAATAGGGGTTTGGGGTGGGGGGGGATTCCCCCAGTCAATTTTTTTTCTTGGGGGGGGGGGGATTTCATGATGTTAGTAGTTAGACATATGTATATATGCCCGTACTGAGATTAAGGGCACATGTATTACATACAGTGTAGTACACATGGTCGACCATTTCAACCTATACACACTGTTCAGTGATGCATTAAAAAAGCCAGTGTTTTCTTTTTGGAAAGATTTGACCAATCATATCACTCCTTACAAAAATCAACAAAACTGTATAATATCAGGCTTGTTATTGGCAAGTTTTGTAATTACAGTAAATGGTGCAAGTTGCGGGAAGTGCCAGGCATTTGTGCGGGAAATTCCCCCCAAGAGAAACTTATTTCTGCGGGAACCTATTGATAAATTGTGGGAATCCTAAACAGTGGCAATATTGAATATTCACATCTGAATAACGAAATCTGCAGTTGTAGGCTGCTATACTGTATAGGCAGAATAGTTTAGAGCTGTGTCTGCCAAATAGGCGGACAGGAAAGTACTTAGACAAACATCCAATATCAATCCCCCCTCCCATTCTACAATAGAAAAGGAAACCAGTATTAGTATTAGCCTAATGCACTGCAGATACAATTTGCACACACCATGGTGATTCCCTTCTAAGATATGTAAGGTCAAATCTTGACCTCCTTGGTTATAAAATGCCTCTATGACTGGGGAACATCAAACTTGAAATAAGTAGATCATTAGAAGCGTCAAAATGATATATTTCATGCGAATTGCAGTAAACACCTTACCGATGTTAAGCGTAAGTTACGCCTTGGGGCATCTCGCTAAACTAGTAACCTACTGTACAACTCCATTGTATGCTGTCTCTAAGCCTAGGCCTATATAATTCTTTCATTCGGCAATATTTGATAAACAATTCATGATGAAACGCAAACAAAGTGTTGAATTTCCCGAAAACTACATTTTCCGATCGGTACAGCCTAGAGTGTCAGCTACTTTTCTAGTGTTATTTATTTTAGTTACGCTGACATCTCTTCAGCAACAGTACTATACTATACTGTAGCCTATGAAAACCTGTGTATATTAAACTATGATCCTACTAGAACTAGGAGAGGCTTTTATGATAGGCCATTCTTCCTTTTCATCGATTCTATGATCTTCAAACGGTACATCAGCGACAGCAAAAAGGTAACGAATTGGCTCAGCACGTCCTCGGCGGTTAAAATAAGTCAGCTTGTAGGACACCATTATTACAAAAACAACTTTGATAATTATAGCCTTTGACACAGCAACTGTGAATGCGGTTACATAAGTCATTTATAACTTCTAATCCATCTTGACTTCACATTTACTTGCACTGGTTCGCATGAGTAACAAATTTACAGTGCATTGGCTTCTCCCTCTGTATAATTAGCTACTGAATGTACAGCTGACAAAAAACGCAAGAAATAAAAATAAGCCATCACACAATTAGGTGTAAGGTCATGATGTAAAGGTCAAATGCTCTTATTTATTAAACGAAAGATAGGTCATAATGCATTTCTTTGAAGTCTGATTGGGGTGAGGGAGGGCGTGGAAGCCTAATGATTGTTGAAATTTGAACATTCGAATGACCATTATTCGATTTTATAAGCCCGGGTCAGTACTGATAACCTTTCAGCTGTCCATCATTCCATGGGTACCTGCGCAAATGTAAAGTTGCATCGAAAGTAATCGTTTTCGTTTAAAATACCCAGGTTTAACGAAACTAACAAAGTGACCTGCGCTCATACGCACTTAAAATTACGGAACGCGGTATGTTATCACCGTCGACAGCCCCGGAAAACTCATGCCATCCCCCCCCCCCCAAAAAAACTTTTCTTAAGTGTTCATAAATTGATAGTCATGGTACATTTATTGGCCTTATGTATGAAGAACATTTCTGACATAATGAGAAAAAGTAAATTATTTTATCTTATTTATCACATAGTTCCCCGGACCCTCTAATTGACTCTGGTTTCTGAATTGTTACCCCCTCCACCCGTCGAAGCCCTCTCCTCTTATCAGTTGAGGCACTGGTTCGAATTCCGTTCTGTAGCTAAACATGTCTTTGCTCTCTTCCAAGAAAATAATAACATAGAAAAGTCGCTTGAACAAAATCAAAATTTTGGGAAAGTATTTTTGGTTCACGAGAGTAAGAGAAAGAGGGGGGGGGGGTGGGGGAGGAGACATGAAGCTTCGTCGACGAGGCGTGTACATAGTTGCATTGGGACACATAGACAAGTTTTCCACTGGTAATACAAGTAAAGGTAACTAACCTTACGTCTTTTAATATTTTATGATGCAATTAGTTGACTTAAGAATCAGAATGGTATATATGAGTGTATGTTTGTTTCTGACACCAGTTGGAGGGTTAATTGTCGATAAACCCGCCTAGCAACGACAACAAACTTATATACTTGTAGATTGAGTGATTCAAAACTTCTTCGATCAATGGGGAACCCATATTTATTCAAATATTATACTACTCCATATCTGAGTATTGGGTAAAACCTCAGCGACCTAACCACTTTAAAAAGTCATGAAGACAAGTGGTTTTAAACCACTCCAAACATTAAAGAACAATCACATTTCAATCTTCACCTAAAATCAATGAAAGAACCTTTCTTTTCAGAGCTATTAAGATATATTATGCAGTCAGGTAATTGTATATATAGGTTCCGTTTGATCACCAAAAAATAACCAAATGGGATTATTTCTTAATGTGTCTGAATGCATGGTTAAAGAAAAGAACCACGTGACTGGTACGAATAGCCGACAAACCAGAATTGTACCCACGGGGGACATGGGCCAAATGTTGGGTACGTAACCCCCCCCCCCCTCCCACAACGAGCATGCTAGCAATGCATGTCTTTGAAAGTTATTTCGCAATTTACGTGTCACTAATAAAGGACAGAATGTAAATTGAAGTCAATGGCAAATAGAAAAAAGAACATTGCAATGCTATGTTATGTTATATTATTTTATTTCTCGCTGTTCACGTCCCTTCTATGGTTGGATGGAAACGGTAACTGAATTAATGTCTTTGATTGATCAATTTAACAAAGTTATGGTTTAGAATAAGCAAACTTTGTAAAGTAAACACAAGTTATTTATATGACCTAGGCGTATATGCTTCGATGATCCAACTTGCATAACGAAGACCTTTATAAATATATAGACTTGAAAATATAAACGAAAATGTCTTTTTTACCTTATGGGAATAAAATGAAACTATAGTTACGGTTTTATAT
>JAIPMN010059611.1:850-16387 GCA_020650975.1 Apostichopus californicus
ACCCCTCGATCCGCCTGTAAGAATAAAACGCAATATGTAAGTCACATGACAATGCCCAGAATACCCCAATTTGTTTAACGTCAGAGTTTAAATTCCCGGACAGGCCCCCAAAAATGTCACCCTTTATTTAGACATGGCTGTTCGTCTAGGGAAACACTCTGACGTGGGACACCAAAAAACACACGGGAAACAGACTGAAAGAAAAACTTAATTTTATTACAAAATACTAACTAAAATTCTCCCGACAGTGAGACCGTGGTATTGGGTCACCACTTACACGACAATTACAATATAGTTATAACACAATATGGTACCAGTGTCAAATCTTTCTAATACTTTCTTGTGTACACAAGGGATGTGTTGAGTAGTTCTATACAGGCAGACACAGTGTAGCACTTAAATAACAGTGACTGCTACGTACGGCTTAAACCAGTCGGACTATCCTGTACGGACTCACTCAACCATAACTAATTGAATAGTTATGTATATAAACCATACAATACAATAAAGACCTATAATACTCCTGAGAATATTACACTGACATGCAATATAATAATGGTACTCTAGTAACAAATCACCCTACTGTCCAAAACCTCAATCACAGAATAAAATTTCCAATATCTTTTAAATGATATTGAACAGTTATACACTTATGTTTATGCTATTTCCAATTTAATATAAATTTGGCAACACGATAAATATAAATGTAACTATAACGTTTGGGGTACTATAGCAATAATGTTATATTTGCTATATCCACCATATCAGTTCACTATAGCAATGTTTTATTTGCCATATCGGTAATGTCAGTTCTATAGCAATACTGTAAGTTCTATTTGCTATTTCGATGATGTCAATTTACTATAGCAATAATGTTTTATTTGCTATGTCGGTAATGTCAGTTCTCCAAAACTAATATACAATATGGGGCGATACGAAATACCGGTAGTGCTCCGCTTCTCGATAACATACGAAATGCGATGCGGCTACCCCGGTAGAAGATGAGATGTTTCGGCTACCCTGGTAGATGATGTAGCTAGATCTCTCAGACCCCAATAGAATGTTAACGCCTTGGCGAAGTCAGGGAATAAATGGGAGCTGTAATCAAAATAATCAAAATAAAACAGTCGCTGCTACACACAGCCAACACAAAGTAAAACCAACTTCTGCAAAAGATGCAACCGCCTCCACAATATACAGTACAATAACGAACGCCCATGTGAACAAACTATCACAATAACGAATTACTGTGGCACCATTCTACACAATCCTAAAGGAATGGCACTGTACAAAACTGAACTAAATATGGTCTTTGACCAGAACCTATATTACGCTGGAATACACCATGCATAACTCAAAAATACGAATATATACTGTATGAAAAAATGAATAATGATACTCAGCAATGCCTTAATTTAACCAAATGCATTTAAAGACTATACCACCAATATATACAAACATGGACCCACAACTGCTAGGCCACCTAATCAAACCATAAAACAAATCCTAATTCCCACAATCACCTCCAAACCACCTCACTACTAAACTATAACCCTATACACAAACCAACCTTCCCCCCAAGGTGCTAAATACTGTTACGGTACTTACAATATGAGAATCTTCCTCAGGCGTTTCGTAAGGCCTCTCCAGGCAACATAAGTCAGGCTGCTATCCGTCGCAAGAACCTGCTGCCCCTCAGACTTCCAATATAAACATAGAATTACGGGGCTCCTCACGGAAATAAATATACGGGAATTCCTTTACCCGGCTAATAGATAGAGAGACTAAATTGGGTAGCAAGTCCAATTATAAAATAGGTCGATCCGTTGCCTAATAATAATAGTGGTATCTATCAATCCGTCGACAGAATTTTACCGACTATAATAGTCTACTAACTACTCCGTGAGAATTGCGCCTATGCCAATACAAAAACTACCATCTTATCATTCTATGTTGTACTACACAACTGCTAGCAATGCAATATAGAGGCTTCTTGAGCGAGTTAAAATTGAGCTCTGCCGCGAAACGCCATACCTATTAATCTATATGTGCCGTAGTCGTTGTGCCTCACATGACCGCATTCCTACTGACCCGCAATGAATGAAGACAAATTCTACACTTTGTTTAACAATAGATCTAGTTAAATATGCTAGTGCCAAAACCACCTTTGACCAATTTCACTCCAGACAAAGGATATCACTTGAAAAATCTTCGCGCTTGACAAATGAATGACGTAGTTGCATATAAGGAAACCTTTAAGGATCTTACTAATAAAAAAAAAATGGTGACTAAACAGTACCGAGGTTTTTAATGACCAGAAAGGTTATTATATGCTGGGTACACGCTTCGCAATACTGCACACCACCATCACGCAACTACGCAAACAAACGTCTAGGCTAAAATTAGCGGCGAGTGACGATCTCAGATGTGACACCATGTTAAGCACGTATTTTGATAGACCTTGACATTCTCATGATACATGTGAAGGTTTCATGTCAATTCCATATTAACATTAAGAGTTATAGCAGTAAAGCATTGATTACTTAATTTGACCTCAGATCTTTGACTTTAATTTCTGAGGGTCTACAAGACACAAGTGCCCATTATTGAACACTGTGCTATTAAGTTCGGAGTCAATCTGCCAAGCCATTAAGGTGTGGAGATTTTGACACAAATGTGTTGATGTAACAGACACACACACCACATACACGCACATAGACAGAGCCTTCCACCCCTCTCCCAGATGTTGACTCTTGGTCACCCTTGCTTACCCAACCATGGATGCACCCCAGCCCCACTTCCCCTCAAACTAACTGCCAAATAAAGATTTTAGTTGCTTGCTGAATATGTGACATATCTGTTCAAGCTGCTATACCTGATACCAAGCAAAGGAAGTTCCCTTTCACACATAATGCACACATCAGAAAACAATGAGGTTATATCTGGAAATCTTTGCAACATATTACATTTCCATCAGAATTATACTTTGTACTGTTGGCTGCTAAAAATATCGGGTGTAATTATATTAGAATGACCAAAATGAAATTTGTGATTGCAAAAATGAAACTAGTCAGTCTGTTATGATGAATTCATACATTAACCGCAATTGTAACAGTTATTGTAGCTGATACTGAATTCAGAACAGAATGAAATTCAAGTCAGAAGTCTGCCGGATTGTGGTTAAAACAACAAAATTGACTGTTGTTCTGGTGACAAGTAATGTGAAACTTAAATTGTAAAGAAAAGTATTCCACATTTTTGAAAACCCAAACATTTGAAAGATTTGTACTTTTGCAAAAAAAGCACTGTGAGGATGTGTGTTTTGCTACAGAAATTGTTCAGCAGTTTGCTAAGTAATCAACTTCAGCCACCAGAAAATCTTTGTAAACAGTAAAGGGAGCAAGTAAAAATCCTGTGCATATCGGTTTTAAAATCTTTGTTGTTGATGTAATTCAAGAGTAATGGTGAATACATGCTAAGCATTCCATCAAAGTAAGAACAAAAGCCATATTATTTTCTGTGAAGGTCATTTGATATCAGCAAAGGTAACTAGATCAATAATTGATACATCCTTTGGAAGAGCAACATTTTCAAAGTCCTTGGTTAAGCCGCACCTGACCTTGTCCTAAATTCCCACTTACAAAAACTCATCATATGTGCAGACATGACAAGAACTGTCTACTATCCAGCAAGGAAAAATAAATTTCAATTGTTGTGATTAACAGAATCCATCCACTGCAGTGCAGTAAGTCCCTAATGTAGATTCACGGAGTAACAGACTTACTCTAGCCTATTCTTCAGAAAAAGTTTAGACGAATAATAGTCCTTAAAAGAATAGTCCAGTTCAAATTGTCGTTTTGATATGTTAAAGAAGAACATAATCTAAGCATTCTGGTGAAATTGACATTCAATTCCTATGTACAGTTTTTGAGATATTGGTAGTTGAAGTTGCCGCCTTTCGTACTAAAAGTGAACTTGGAGCAAACAGGTGTGACGTCATAGTTGCACACTGATTACAAATGTTTTTTTTCCTTTAAAGCAGCAATTTGCGTTGATTCTCGAGATTTTCCAATACTAGGATACTATACCAATGACGTAAACTAAGCTAACTGTAAGTTTCAACTCAAACTATTCCCGAAAAGTGCAAAAAATATGACATTTTCTGATTTTCGTATTTTGAATCTTTGACTTCGATAGACTCCTCCCACTTGTAGGAACCTTGTGAATATGTATAACGGACAAGGTACTTTGAATAGCAAGGTAAACAGTAAACAAAAATCAGCTGAGGAGATGTACGTACTGCGCGAAGGGACAGTTACGCCTTATCTCATTGCATACGATGCCCTAAAAACCCAAGAAAATTCGTCGCTCCGCGAAAATAAAACAGCAAGGATACATAAGAGAGAAAGTCATTGAACCAGAAGAACCCGATCGGTACGTAACATTCGCGAGAACGATATTGTATCACTCTACTCGGTGTTATATAGGCTAGTTACTGTAGTACAAGCAGACCTATTAGTGTGTGACTTACACTGGTTAGGCCTGAATAACGTTATGTACACGTTGTGCATTGTGCACTAAAAGCAATGTAGCTAGTATGAGTGTAGCGCAATGGGGGCCGTTAGTGTCCGGACCCGTTAGTTTCCTCTCTTGAAAAGCCTAAGTTTCCTCCTCTAACAACGTGGGAGAAAATAACGTTTTTCAGGAGAGGAAAGTAACGTTTCTCATAAGGGATTGCAATGTGGAGATTTAAGTAGTGCTTTGCAGCAAGTGATTACCATGCCAATGAATGAGTCTATTTTTAGCGCCAGTTCATACATAAACATCTCTTCACTGATTGGTTGAATTTGAATAGGCGGTTTTGTAGAGCTGCATGTGATAAATACTAATGATTCGATGTGTCAGGGAGACACTTATCTCAGAATCATATAATAGCCTTAATTACTTGCTAATTAACGTTCGCTGTGGGGAAAAAAGTATGAGAAAGTCTTAGTTTTGTCTTTTGTGATTGTAATATGATAAAAACTTGGTAGACAGGGAAAAATTGAGGAAAAACGGCGACTCAACGCAAAATGCTGCTCTAAAGTATACCTCTAATTTGATACTCCAGAATTGGATGCTTTCATAATGTGAATGTACCATAGGTATTGGTATTTTATAAAATTCACATCCCCTTTAGACAAACTATTAACCAATCCAATCCAAGGTCAAATCAATAGGCTGAAAAATGTGAAACTATGATGTTAACACCTGCTTGCTCTCTGGTAGGGACACAGTTTTGAATCGTTCTTCATTTGAAAATGCTCCCTTTAATACCACTGCCATTACAACTTCTCTGTCTCGGGCATTTTATTTGGCTCTCGTGGTAGACCATCGGAAATTTGAGCTGAGGAAGTTACTTTCCAAGCTCGTTTCCTTTGCTAGGCTTGGTAAATTGATTACGTAACACACATGCTAATGTTCCAGACTTATAACCTTGAAAGGTGCATAAGTGGCCAGTGGCGAAAAATGAACGTCAGTCTTACTAAAGGGTGGATTTTCATATGTTGCTAATAGTTTCACATGACCTTTGACGTTACATTACTGTGCTCTTTCTTTACATTACAAGCACCTGCTTATTGTTACTAACTTTGGTTCTTTGAACAATATTTTGCTTCAGCTAGTTACTTCCTGACATGACTTTTGATATCTAATTCAGCTTTTGTGCCCATTCACCTATCAACCACTAGCACAAAGTTTCATCCAGATAAAAAACTAGAATGAGAAGCATTTTAGAGGGTTTCATGTATGGACCTGCCGTGACCCCAAGTGACCTTTGACCCACTTTACATGTAAACATTCATGAAGCCTCAACATGGGCAACACCTTGGATAAATTTCATCAGGACCAAGCTAGTGTCCTGTGAGCTACAGCCCAGGCGAGTAGCCAAAGGAGTGGGGCTTGGGGGTGGGGGGGGGGGTGCGACCGCCCACCCCCATTGAGCATATTTGTTATGATATCGGTAGTAATTTCAATATAGAAAAGGCTTAGATGCAACTTACAAGGCTTGGGAGTTTCATTTCCAGCAATCTGGGAGGCATTTTCGGCAAAATGTTTCTTGTACGCTTCACGCCAACTGGTGGCGCTACGCTTAGATAGTTTGCCTACAGGCTTCGCCCCTCCCTTGGCAAATTCCTCGCTACGCGCCTGCTACAGCCTTTCAACCTATGGTGAGAGCCAGATAGATGGAGGGATAGGTATGGTTAATGGCTGGCATTTGTCCAAGGCTTAATTTGTGGGTAATTATGTACCAATGTTCTCCTTTTATATTTAGATCAAAGAATCAAACATGCAACCAAGTCCAGCAGTTGGTATTGATTTGGGGACTACATACTCTTGTGTCGGTGTATTTCAACATGGGAAGGTTGAAATCATTGCTAATGAACATGGCAACAGGACAACACCTAGCTATGTTGCCTTTACAGATAAAGAGAGGTTGATCGGTGATACTGCCAAAAACCAAGTTGCCATGAACCCAACCAACACTGTGTTTGGTAAGTATCAGTGATGGCAGTTTACAGAAGACCCCTTTCATGCCTTTCAAAATTATTCTGCTAAGTGAAATGTCAGATTTGCTCACAACGTGTATATTATATTAGTTTTTCTCATTTATATTATTATTTAGCGTAAGCCTACATTGTTAGTAGACTATTGGCAGGTCCATTCCTCTCATGTTATCTTCTCTTAAACTGTTTGTGTAGATGCAAAGCGGTTGATTGGAAGAAACTTTGAAGATTCAGATGTTCAATCAGACATGATGTTATGGCCATTTACTGTTGTCAAGGATGGCAGGAAGCCTAAAATCCAGGTGGAATATAAAGGAGAGAACAAGAAATTCTTTGCAGAAGAGATCAGTTCAATGGTCCTCACTAAGATGAAGGAAACAGCAGAAGCCTACCTGGGAAAGGTTGTCACCATGTTTTATTAGCCTGTGCTAATATGAATCACATGAATCAACAAACGTGTAGCTGTCTAGGTTTAGTGTATAACATGGAATACTTTATCCAGCACCGCATTGCAAAATGCTATACAAACTTTTCAAACTGCTATAAAAGTCCAAAGATTTAGTACGCAGGAACCATACTATTTTATAAGAAATAAAATTCAGAGCGTTAAAAAATTGTAACACTGCATATTCCCTGTGTAACATACATTACTGTTAGTTATATAACAGCTTTTCATCTAAGAAGTTCTACTTATGATAGCGGTATACCAAACTCCAATTCATCAATGTTTAAACTGCACAGTTTTCATAAAGTAGTACTTTGGCAATATGATTTTGGCAGGGTGAAAATGAACTGCAGGTTTAGTCAAACCATGGTGCACAAAAGGGGCCCAATTTCTCTGAAAGGAGAACAAGTTTAGATGGGTAGCCATATGATTAGTAACCACAGAGCCGGGAAACGTTTTCCAGTTGGTGAAAATGTGTAGCTTGGCAACCTTGTGCTCACTTCAAACTGTAAATGTAATAAGAGCACATTTCTTATCCAGGAAACTGAAAAGGATGGTGTGGAATGTTGTTAACATACCAAATATCTACACAATGTGGCCTTTGCTTTGATGAGAGGTTTGAGCTTTTCAATTTCCCTCTTTCACAGGAAGTTTCAAAGGCAGTGATTACAGTACCATCATACTTTAACAATTCGCAGAGACAAGCAACCAAAGATGCTGGTGTCATTTCTGGGCTTCAAGTGCTCCGAATTATCAATGAACCCACAGCTGCAGCAATTGCGTATGGTGTAGAAAAAAGGGTAAGCAGGTTTTTTGTTGTTGGTCTAGATGAACCTGAACCCCCTGAAGCTGTTGTATTCCTATCAGTGAGATTTTGTTTGATATCAGACAAGGTTGCATTACTCATTACTGAAACAGCCGTTTAACCACAGGACCACATATAAAGGAGATACCGGATAAACAGACTAGCGGTATGTGTTGAACAATTGAGGTAACTTTTAGATCTTTCGAGACAACTTTTGTGTTTCCTTCTTTTTCGAATGGCCCTTCAAGATCGTCCAACGGACAAGTGACTTTATGATATGCACACAAACAACTTGACAAACAAATACCAACCCTAGTAATACATGCGTGATCTTTCTACAGTAATGAGTTTCTTAGACCAGTCCCAGTGGACGTGATATGTTAATTGGCATTAAAGATTTCTCCAGGTGGGCCCAAATTTTATTTCCACCTCAGATGCATTTTGAGACACATTCTTTGCTCCCAAAATTTGTGGGGCACAATATTTTTGGGATCATTTGGGCCCAAATTGTTTTGTTAACATTATTTTGGGGGATGGGGAAATGTACTTTTTAGCCATTTGTTGGGCCAAATATGTTTGGAACCATGTAGGCACAAAATTGTATTGGGTTCAATTTGTGGGGGAGGAAAAAAATTATGATTTGGGTGATGCCATAAACAACACTTTGATATTCCACTAAGGAACCAATGTGTCGTTGGTATAACACCATGGCAAAAACTGAAGTGTTGATATGGTATTCATCCTGTGTGCACCAAGTTTGTTGGGCAACAATAGGGTTTCCCTTAAGCTGTTTGTCTGATTTGGCAACATCATTTCAGAGGATTGTGAAACTTTATTTGTATTGTAAAAGGTAATATTTGTATGATGGTCTCATGCTGAAGAGATTTAGTTTATTATAATATAGTTAACTGATATGAAGAAAAATGCAATACCACTGAAATGCCTGTTTTTACTGTCATGTATCAGTGCATTATCATAGAAGGCTAGGGGAAATAAGTTCACAAAGTTCATTATACAAATATGACATGAACGCAAAACCTGTGTAATACTTCATAATCAATATTTGGCTTGTACTGGTTGGATGAAATCAGTAAAACACCGCTTATAAATGCCTTTATTTTTTCAAGGGCATTCACAACCTGCTTTTCTTACTCATTCAGCACAATAACTGTTACTTCGGGACTATCATGTGGTTTGATCTCATACTGCAGGTCGGTCAAGAGTGTAATGTACTGATTTTCGATCTTGGTGGTGGCTCATTCGATGTTTCGGTAATGACAATCGAAGAAGGTATCTTTGAGGTCAAATCAACGGCTGGAAACACTCATTTGGGAGGAGAGGATTTTGACAACAAGATGGTAGAACACTTTATTTCGGAATTTCAAAGGAAACATAAGAAGAACATCCAACCAAACAAGAGGGCTGTGAGAAGATTGAGGACTGCCTGTGAGAGAGCCAAGAGGACCTTGTCTTCCAGTGTTCAGGCTAGGTTAGTTTACTGCTTTGCTTAGGTTTTTTTGACCATTGATGATTGCAAGTATAACACCAAAATGGGAAGTGAAATGTCACATAACATATGTTTACATATCATTAAACATTGCACATGATCAGTGGTCACCTATGGAGGATGGTTAATATAGCAATACTCTTAGCCAACCATGTAATATTCACACATAATTTTACCTCAGTAGGTGCAGCCAATGGACCATATGCTATATCCATACCATTTGCTTAATCCTTACTCAAGTTGTCCATGTTGTTTTCCATATTTCAAGTTCCAAGTTTATTTCGAATTGTTTTTCATTGGAGCTTATCATAAACTTCCTCACCTCACCTATCCCGGAGTCTGGTAGACCGTAGGGGTGCCACAGACGCCCTCGCAACTACCTTTCTCCACTTCTTCCTGTCCTCGGCCTCTCGTAGGGCATCAGGCAGTTTGAGGCCCGTCCACTCTGAGATGTTGGCCTCCCATCTTTTCTCTGTCTGCCTCTCCTTCTTCCTCCCGGTACCGTGCCCTGCAGGATCGTCTTAGCCAGTCATGTCGATCTTGTGACATGGCCATACCATCTCAGTTTTCGTTTCATCACAATGGCGAGGAGGTCATCGTAGGGCCCGATAGCCTGGCCAATTCTGTTCCTCACTTCTTGATTGGAGATGTGGTCCCTGTAGGATATGTTGAGGAGTCTGCGGAAACATCTCATATCTACAGCTTGTATCCTCTTTTCGATGTCTGCTGTCAGTGTCCATGACTCACAGGCGTAGAGAAATATGGAGGTGACAAGGGAGCGCAACAGTCGGATCTTCGACCGGAGGGTGATGTTCCTGTCCTTCCAAATTAGCTTCAGTTTCGTTACTGCTGATGTTGTATTTCTGCTTGAGTATTTCTGGCTTTGAACCTTCATCTGTTACTATTGCTCCCAGGTACTTGAAGCTCTGAACCGTTTCCAGCATTGGCCCTGATGTCTATATTGATGCCATCGCTGCTATTGGTCATCAGCTTGGTTTTTTGTGCATTGATCTACATCCCGTAGGCTGCCGAATCATAAACTTAACAAACGGAAAAAACGTAAATACAACCAGAGTGCACAATGCATTGAGGTTTCGATGATTTCATTGCACTAAATTCTGCTTGAAGTTAACCAGAAATAGCTGTCACAATATATATGGCAGGAAACACTAGTTTGATGTACAATAACACTATGGCATGGTAAACACAGGTCAGGCTACTGTACCTGGCAATACACACCTCCAACAAAAACAATAGGGGTCTTTTACTCAATGTGATGCATCCACACACCATAGTTTGAGAAGTATCCACGATTCCCATCTTTAGATATCATGTAAAAGGCTTTCCAAAGTTGACCTCTTGGTGACCTCAAATGAGATTTGACCTCACAAGCAACGGGATTCTTGTACTCAAATGGTAAATCCATATACCAGGGAGCTGCTACTCTAAAGTTGCAGCTCCCTGCATATACCATGTATGAAAAGTATCCTTGATTCCTACTATGAGAAATCATGTTTTAAAGGTATCAGGCTTTGACACTGAAATATTTTTAAAATTACTTGCTATTTGGCGACCGTGACTAAACATCTACTCGCCAAAATGCAAAACTCTCTAGGCACTATGACTGCTGTTCAAATCTCCATAGTAAAGATCTACAACAACAATACTTTCTGTAACAGGTGGAAATTCAAAGAGTATTCTAAGACACCATCTGTGGCACTGTGTGTTCTTTATTTGCGGATCTTGACTAATTGTTTGTTCCCAAACAAACTCCCATCTTCAAACTCCTTAAAATAGATAATCTAGTCTTCCTGAATATACATGAAAGTTAGCCGGTGTAAATCTACATGAAATTCTAGCCTGAGAACTGCAGGATTGGCTAATAAAGATAAAGGTTTACGATTTGTATATTATGACAGATCTACAGTGGCAAGAACGATGCATATGAACAAAGGTGTGTGCACTTCAACAGATACATGGTACTACATAATTGCACATTGGAAAATGATGTTTCTGTTCAGTGTGAAATTTAAACTTTTTTCCACTAAAAGTAAGTGATGAACAAAATAAAACATGTCGCCAAATTGTAAAACAAGCAGCTACATCTACTGTAGTGTCTCAAACAAAGAAAAATTAAAACATCTGTAAAAATAACTACAAAGATAGCTTAGCTTCTGTTAAATTACAGTAGCTAGGTGTGTGCGCATCCGATGCATATACAGTACCTCACTGTTGTCGAGATTCAGTGCCAAATAAAAACTTCAGGTTTTGATGTAGTTACTGTGATAAAGTGAAAATGTGCCCGTTTGACACCCCATATAGTAGATCACCTTGTTGCTGCTAGCTGGCCTAGGCATAGTTCTACTCACAGGAAGATTGGTAAGCATCACAGCAGGGGTCTCCAGGCTTCCCTATGCTATGCATGTTGAGACCTGTACTGCCTCACTACTCTCTCCTACAGTGTTGTTCAGGATGAGGAACTAACATAATCCTGCATTGCATTACTAGTTTGCATTTATTTGGCAGCTGTTAGTGTCAGTTTGTATTTGGGGTAGTGCTCTACAGAGTAGAAACTACATCCATAGGGATTCTGGGGAAAATACAGTATTTGGGAGTTTTAGGTATATTATGGAGCTGGTGATGGGGCTGTTTGCAGCCATGTGGCTGTAAACTTCTGTTAGAGGCACTAGAATGGGGGTTATTTATGAGAGTTTTCGCTTGAATGAAATTTTGGTACTAGCATGTCATACAGTATACTCACACCATGTGGTCTTTAGTGTTACTTAGAACTCTGATTGCTATAAATTACTTCTGGTGGGTACCAAAAGCAGTGTCTGGAATGAATATGTAAGTGTTATATTGAGTTATTATTACCTTATCTTGTCATTTTGTGACATGACCATCAAGTGACCCGATGCATTCGTTAGCTGTACTGCTGGAAGTATTTCTTTGTCAAGTGAATTAAAGAGATCTTACTAGTGTCATGGTCACATTCCATACATTTATTGTGTACTTTTATTCTTGTATATTTTTACAGTTCATATACTGTAGATTAATCATCCTACATTTAACGGTAGTGGTGCAAGTGCTGCGTTTTTCCGAGGCTGGCTATGCTACCTAATTTAAAGGGGTATACATTATGCACTACAAAATATTGTTTGAGTATAATTCAGGGTCGCATTTGTATTTCGCATTGTGCAAGTATTAATATGATTGATATGCAACTAGGTGGTTGGGATACACCCTGCCCTTAAAGTGATATATCGTGAGACAAGGTTCGAATATTTATGATTGAGTGTTTATGCATGTTAGTTTTTTTAGGTTCACAATAACTCTTTATAGCTGTATTTTCAGGTCATGCTAGTAATTTAATTTCAGTAGTTCAGATTATGTTTTCGATTGTCATACTTCAATTTTCGGTGATATACTACAATTTAAAGTGTTATAATTTGATTTAAAGTGTTATGCTTTTACATGATATCTAACGATGGGAATCGTAGATACTTCTCATACTTGGTGTGTGGATGCATCACATTGAGTACAAGACCCCTAGCTAGCTAGCTAGATGGATGGATGGATGGAGGTAGAGAGGTAGAAAGATAAGTAGATAGATAGATAGGTAGATATATAGATATATAGGTAGGTAACAAATGTAGATAGTTATATAGGTAGGTAGGTAGGTAGATATGTATATGGATGGATGGGTGGATGGGTGGATGGTTTCGTGAGTGGGTAGATGGGTGGATCGGTAGATGGGTGCATGGGTGGATGGGTGGATGGGAGGATGGATAGATGAATGGGTGGGTGGGTCCCATAGGTCCCACAAGAATATGGAAATTTTTCACCTTGCAGTAAACCACATAAAATATCAAATATTTAAGTTACAAATAGAATACTGTTAAAAATAGGTAAAAACAAAGCACAGAAAAACAAAGTTGAAAAAAAGGTAAACGCACCAACAGCAACAATATACATTCATTTGAGATAAATATAAATCTATATAAACATACATACACACATATACATATAGATACAAATACTTACAAATATAAAAATGCAAAAAAAGTCTTAGAAAAAATACAAGAAAATAAAACACAAAACAACCTATTGAACGACTCTCAGGTTGAAAAGAGAAACAGAATTGTGTAAAAAAGAAAACCTGAATCTATTATGTTTAGACCGCGGCATGCGAAGTCTGCTACCTGAACGGCAAAGACATAGCTTAGGAAAAGAGGAAGTGTTTAGTCATTTAATATTCTATTTATTTTCTGGCCTACAATATCAATGTAAAGTTCAGATACAGATTTCAGACAAATATCACTACCAATAGCACGGCTGGCGGCCCTACGATCTTCTCTAATTTACCGGAAGAATCCTTTGTAAGAAGCCCGATAAAATAAATAATACTAAAAGTCAGCACGCTTTGTATCACTGACTCGTTAAAAAGATACAAGAATAGTGTTGTCGACATTAAAATAAAGCAAAAAACGGATGAATAAAATCATTATTGGTTAACATTGATGAAAGCTTAATGCATAAGATGGATTTTGATAAGTTTTTTTTTAACAAGGTGAGGGAAGCCCAACATCTGAGTTCTAGTGGGAATCCATTCCAGAGGCAAAGAGCAGCTTCTTTGAACGATCTGTCACCTAATGCATCTTTAGGCCGATGTTCTTGGAGTAAATGCATGTTACTGGATTGAAGACGTCGTATCGGAGTGTATGTCTGGAGCATGTCAGAGATATAAGGGGGAGCCAAACCATTCAAAGCTTTGTATTTAATTAACAGGTGCTTGTAAATAATTAGGTGAGAAACAGGAAGCCAATGTAACTCTTTATGAACAGGTTTGATGTGACAAGACTTTTGAGATAATGTAATAATCCTATCAGCGGTAGTATATTTGAAGGCGTTGAAGTCTGTTGTAGACCATAGAGGAGCGGTATTCCACTATCGATGTGTGAAGTAATAAAGGCGTGGATAATTTTCTCAGTGGCTTCACGATTCAAATATTTGCGAATATTACCGATATTCTGAATGTACAAGAGAGATAATCCAATGACATTTGACGTGTGTGGCTTCATTGTCATGGAAGAATCGAATATACTGCCCGTTTCTTGCCTGTTGGATGGGAGAAATCTGGAAATCACCGATCTTAATAAAAGGGATACTGAACCGCGAGAGTTTCTGGCAAGATCCAAACAGTATAAATTCAGTTTTGTCGTCATTCAACTTCAAGAAATGTTTTTCTGCATCCACATTCCAATTTCTTCGATGCACAATTCAAGGGTCTGGAAAGACGAATCAGAACAGACTTGCAACGGTTTGAACGAGATATACAGTTGGGTGTCATCTGCTTAAACATGGTATTGTAAGTTATGTTTCCTGATTATATTTCGGACTGGGTAAGTGTAGATAGTGTAACATCTTATATTAAGACTGATGGCCCACTATATGTTTAATGAAATAACAAACGACTGTATTCAATTGTAAAGTTAACTCTCACCCTTAACCTTTATCCCTCATTTGTATATCCGAAATGCTAAGACGATGTAGGAATGATGCCCTTTATTTTTGTAACAATAGTTAATCTCTATGTTCACTGATGCATGTTAGCTGTCGGCGAGCCCTGGCTCGCTTGTGGAGAAGGGTGTTTGAATTGGCCACGAGGTGTTGTACATAGTACTTTTGATTAAATATATGTTACGCACGGTTCCAGTGTTGTACATAGTAATTTGATTAAATATATGTTACGCACGGTTCATAGTGTTGTACATAGTATATTTTTGTATCCTTCCGAACTCTGCGTTTACCGTGATCGGCCTCTCTTACAATAGTGAACCACTGCGAGCCAAGAACCTAGCCTGCGGAACAGAATAATCCAAAATAACAGGTTTAGGGGTTGCTTCTCCGATACAAATATGCTTTGGTCTTTGTGCACGCGCGTTCAACAGCTTAATGTGCATATCATATAGGCATGCAGTGGTTATTACATCGCATACCAATAACATATCATTTGCAATCATTTGCCGTGTTATTACCCTTCCATATTGGTTAGAATTATTGGGGAAGTCGTTACAATAATAATATCAGTTTAACCATTGAAATACACATTGCAAATTATTTTTATTTCAGTAGGTGCCCGAAAAGTTCTCAGCATATTGCCCGAATTTTCACAAACATATTTGGTTGGGTGTGCTGCACAATGGCTTTTGCACAATAATAAAATATAATTATT
>JAIPMN010059618.1:3566-17259 GCA_020650975.1 Apostichopus californicus
ACAAATAATTGCAAAATTTTTCATTGATTTTGTCAAACGTATAGAAGGAATGCCAAGAATAATACGTGGCGATCGTGGGACCGAGAATGTTCTTGTTCGTGACATACAGATAGCTTTACGATGGCACCATGATGATGCATTTCGGCGCTATAAAAGTTTCTTGTATGGACGTTCAGTTGCAAACCAAAGAATCGAGGCATGGTGGGGACAACTAAGAAGGATGTCCGCAAACTACTGGATGCAATTGTTTTCGCGTATGAAAGATAATGGAAGTTTTGACAATAGCAACCCGACCCACGTGGATTGCATAAGACTTTGCTTTAATAGGCTCATACAACGTGATTTCGACCGTGTTGTCCAAGAATGGAACCAACATTTAATAAGAAGTCGAAGGTACGGCAATCTTCGAGAAATACCAGATGTTATGTACTTCACGCCAGAAGTTTTCCAGTCTCGTGATTATAAGATGCCTCTTAACGCTTCAATGGAAGAACTTGCAGAAGTTGAACGTCAGTATTGCTCTGTGTATCCTCAACATAACTGCAGCCCCGAACTACTTGCGGTGATTCATGAACTATTTGGGGAAATTGGAAATGACCAGCTACCTGACACCGTCGAAGAGGCAATTCAGTTGTACCAAGACATCGTTGAATTTTTAACTGATTAATTATTGTTGTTTTTTATCTTTCTGTTTGAATCCTTGTATGTGTGTATGTGTGTGTGTGTGTATGTATGCATGTGTTTATGTATGTATGTCCTTATTTATGCATGTATGTAACCTAGAAAAGTGAAGAAATAGAAGCTACATCAACTCCAAACTACTATGTAGTTACCCCTTGTTGAGTAGATAATGATAATAATACTTTTTTATGTAGCACATTATACCAAACGGTCTCAATGCTCTTTAGCAATGATCCCTATTGTTACTCATAGAGGTCAAAGGTCATTTGATGTCAACTGAAATTAAATTCTGAAAACTTTGTAACTCAGGTATCCGAAGAGGTAGAAGTTGTTTCAACTTCAAACTTGGTGTGTATTACGCAGCCCTTGGTTCAGTAGATGATACTTATTGCTTTCGATGGAGGTCAAAGTTAATTTGAGGTCAACAGAGATCAACATCTGAAAAGCTTGTAAACAAGATTTCTGAAGAAGTAAGAGTTGATTGAACCTCAAACTTGGTATGTAGGTAGCCCTTAGTAAGTACTTACCTGTTGGCTACTTCTAGACATTTCTGGTCAGCAATATGGAATTTTGATCACTTAGTCATTTGACTTTTTTTCCTTGCCCATATCTCATTTCAATTGCTGAGCGGCTTGGCAGGTTGTAAAGTTACCTAAGAAGTTCGCTTTACTTGTTAGGGCAAATTAATTACATATTTTGACTTTAATAAGTTAGTTTAGACATGACATATACTCCAGTCGTGTGGTAGCCAGTCACACGTTGCAATATAAACAGTTAACTTAAGCTTTGTTTTGTTCTGTTTTATCTCTATCATGTCTTTGGCGATTGTCAAGAGCTTTTTCTGATATCTAAATTATAGATTTCCAAACGAATGTCAAAATGATAGTTATGTAAATCCTTATTGAAATAATAGGAAAGTATACAGCTAATGATGTTAGAAATTTCGTCAAGATTTTGCGTTCACGGTAATCACGACTCTGATTTACTTTTAATCACAAGCTAATGCACCATTAAGTTCTGTGCAGCATGCACCCGGCCTACACATATACATGTCCAAACAATGTCTCTCTTTGACCAATGTGTCACATGATGAGATGAAGAGTGGAACCATTTGTTAAATAAAACAAAAGTATTCGTTGAAACAATCAAGCCATTGTGGAATCGAATTCCCTGGGATTTCATTGAGTTTTGTTAATCTATAGGGCAGGTTGTAAAAGTTCAGCACACTCGATCACCAGCTGCATGCATGGTGGTGCTATGATTTTCCCAACGGTGTGGTGGTAGGGGCTGGTTCCCCAACTGGAGGGGCAGACAACTATGCACCGACAGAGGAATGTAGTTCGGGTTGACACTAGGATTTCCCGCCAGAGGGTATAGAGAGGGCATTGATACGTTGATGGGGTAGAGGTATTGGAGACACGACGACACACACACAGCAGCAATGTGTCAAAGACATAATTTTTTTTCAAATCGATTTTATCTACATCAATTTCACAACAATTTCTGTATTAGTTTCAGTCCCATATGACTTTGCTAATACGGTAAGGGTGAAGCTGGACGATCATTATTGCTCTTGTTACGTAAGTTCACAGTCTGGTGTTGGGGAAGGGGGGGCAGCATTTCTCCAAGGACCATCATACGACACTATCCAAGCGGAGCTTTACCATCAGTTGGCGCGTAGTGCACCAAAGAAATGTTTGCAAAGTCCTCCCAGATTGTCAGTAATTGCACTTCCCAGCTAGGCATTGTAGGTTGCATCTATATATAGACATTATTTATTTTGAGATCTTATGTTTAGAAATTTACAAAATAAAAGAAATAACATACTTGAGGGTAATAATTTTTTATGTCGGTGACCAGTTATAAAAACACGATTGGGCATTCTGATAGTCCTATATATGCTGAGGAGTTAAGAATGTGAGGTGTGCCAGCGTCCATATCTTGGTAGGTAGAATCAGGACAGGATTTCTGTTTTACTCACGTCACTGGAAACCTATGTAAAAGGTACGCCCCAAAACACACTCGGTTATAACACATTTCAATGGGCCTTTTAAAGGGGCCCGTAAGTAATAAATTATCGAGGTGATTGGTAAATACAGCCCTGAGGGAATGTGTCCTGGAAGTGGAGTCTTATGGGAGGGGTGCAAAGTAGTCACATATATTTTGTAAGAAATGATTTGAGTACCCATTGTGAGAGGGGGGAGGGGCTGAATGTAAGGGGTGGGGAGTGCGGCCCGACTTTAGCCAGGCACTGCAAAACAGCAGTTTCTAGCTTAAAGTTTGCTTACCTGCGTCAACATTTAACTGATTTGTTTGGACTCTTTCCAATTGATAGCGCCACGTTCCAACATGCAGCTCCGCGGATTACCCTCTTATTTTTTTTTCAGTTTTTTTCCACTGAATGACTGAAAAAGTTTTTTGACATTAGCCTACGCTTTTTACCTCTGAATTGAAAGCTAAAGTTCAATCTTGTAACGCCACTAAACAGGGGAAATCGTAGGTGTATGAACCGGGGTGGGGGGGGGTGGTATGAATTCCCCCACGTTTGTGTGAAATGTTAAAAGAGCCCCATTTGAAAATGAAAAGTACCCCCTGTGGAACAGTGTTAAATTCATGAATTATGTATGATCGGTAGAAAAGTAATTATTTCTTAACAATTGTGCAGACTTAGCAATGCCAATAAATGCCTGCTAGCTAGGTCGTCATAAATTCAGCTCTGGTCATATTTTACATTCCAAATGTCGGGGACTGTACGAGAGTGGAAATATTCCATTTACTAATCTCGCATTCAAGTTCAAAAAGAAACCTTGGTCTAATTCCTAAATTAGAGCTTCAGTAATATTTCACTCCTTTATGACAGCCAAACATTCAAACACATCGTGGTTATACAATTAACTATTCATCACCTAGTACTTGTCACTGGAGTATAATTAACAAAATATCTCTCATGATAGGCAAAATGCGATACCATCTGAAACCGGTTGAAATAAGAGTATTACCACAACAAAATCTACATAACTTTATACAATCATATTGACTTAAACATAAACTGATACTTTTTTAAAGTAAGCCTTTGTTTAAATATTTTATACACTTCAGAGTGAGAATGGTTGATCGCCTGGAAGGAAAAATTTGTGTGGCTTCTGTTTCAAACAGTTGGGTGACCCCAATGAACAAGAAAAATTCGGTCTGAAATTACCTCAGATTATTACTCACTGGCTGACAGTACCGGTACGTTGAGTTGAAAACACATACCTACCTATGGGAATACCATACCATCTAGAGTCTTGGTCATAGATGAGGTAACATTGACAAATGAAGCAGGTAACATTGCAGCAGTAGGCATATAAGGAGTTTTGAAAGCAAGAAATTATACAGGAAATGACTATCGTATCATTTGCAAATACAAGTGGCTTTTATTGTATGATGTATCGTATCCTGTCCTGCAGGTGATTATGCAATGATCAGTATATTTAAAGGTAAAAAAACAATTATGTTGTCAATATTAAGTACAATTAGTTAACAATTATTTGGGACAATCATTCTTTTCATATAACTATAACAGCACATTATTGAATAAGGTGGCAAGAAATTATTCATCAAACTCACTGTAATGTTCGGTCTATATAGTGAGCCGTTTTTCAACCTCCGGAGAACTGCATCTGTTTCCGTCAGATCAGTTCGAAGCAGCAGCCATGTAACCCCCCCCCCCCCCCCATCCCCAATTAAGTTCTCACAAATAATCCCAAAGAGAGCAATTATAAGCTCACAAGAAAACTGTCTTAGCAAAATCACTAACCACTGCTTCACCCCTCAAAATGAATGGAACATATTAGCTAACTAAATCTTGAATTCTCACTATGGTTCAGTATAAGGACACTTTGCTTTGTGACCACCTACTCTAATTCAATTGTATTTTGTCGAAGGATATCATTACTGAATTTCTGTCTTATTGCTTTGATCTGTGATTAGAAAATGAGAAATGTTGGAGGATTATCTGCAAAACTAAACCATAAAGTTAAGATCATCACTGATAAAACTAGAAGTAAACAAAACAAAGAAAAACAAATGCTTTAACACTTCACAACAACATAATTATATCGTCTTAGAATAATGTTCCGATCTTTAAAATAGTGTTTTTACAAAATGGACAATCCTGATGTTCTTGAAGAATACGCTCTGCACACTGCTTACACACTGAATGTCCACATGGCACAAAGAAATTTTCTCTCTCTCTGTCTGCACAAATGGAACAGGATGTGACTCTATTTTGACTTTCCTTAAATGCAATCTGGTTGTGAAAAAGAAGAGAAAAGGTGACCATGCAGCTATTTCATATAGAAAATAGAGCTGAGCTCTATTTTCTATAAGACTAGACGGTTCATACAGCAGTCACCCTGCAGTACGTGCACTGCCTAATCTCCAAAATTCATGTGCCTAGGGCAATGTTTTCAATACAAACCAGAATGCGCTAATGAATTGTGGTTTTGATGGTGTAACATGAGAATCTTTAATGAATCTAATATACTGTATTGTGCGGGTGTACAACATACTTGTTCTTAGTACAGTTATGATACATCGAAAGGAATTGAGATGTGACAAACATTTATATCGACAATGACAGCTGCTGACCTAAAATGACCACTGATGGTTTATACTTGTATGCAATATATAGTACACTTATACCAACAATAAGATCTGCCTAAGCTTCCTTTTTGATAATTGTGTTAACTTGCAAGTTTTCACAAGTTGACACTGTTGATCACAATTAAATGACCTTTGACCTCAACCAAAAACAAGAGGCTTCTTAATTGTACTAAATGTGGTTTACCTACGTACAAATTATGAGACCTGTCCAAGTTTCCTTCCTGGAGATATCGTGTTTACAAGGTTTTCACAATTTCATCCCTGTTGACCTAGTCAAATGACTTTTAAAAACTCCACCAAGAGCAATAGGCTTCCATACTCAATCACCTATACACCAAATATGAGATCTTTCCAGCTTCCCTTCTCAAGATCATGTTTATAAAGCTGGGGCATCACAACACACAGTCACACACACCATTTATGATTGCATTACGATTTCACTAAAACCCAAAACCAGTTTAAAACTAAAAGGATAATCAACATTTAATGTTGCTTGTAACTTTAAAGCAGTGATATTATAAACCTTTTGTTTGTTTTCATAATAAACCAATTCCTAAAATCCTATCAGAAATATTATACATAGTCTTGTTTAGCAATAAATTTGCATGACAGTTCATCAGCAAGAAAGCAAGAACCAACTACGTATTACTTAGAAGTTTCAAATCCAATGAAAGAAGTACACTCGTGACACATTTAACGATAATAGGCCATACCGTTGGAGTACCACTCTGCGAGGGTTGGTTGTGGCTGGGTCCTGGTAGGTTACAAACTTCAGATGAGAAATCCAAAAATTCTGATGGTAAAACTGGAAAATCAGTGTCAAGTTCTGGATCAGGTAGGTCTGAAGATGCTTCACTTCTGGCAGGTGATGGTGTCTGGATCAATGCAATGAGAAGTTAAATGCTTTGATCAGGGAGAAACACTACTAATCTGACGTTTTCCCTGATGACCTCAAATGACATTGATGTGATCATTGAAAACGTAATCTATTTACCAAGAGTAATCTACATAAACATAAATCTACATAAAAATCTACATTTTAGTTATTTCATGTGTACATGTTTGTCAGACTTTGACCTCTGTTGACCTCATGTGAATTCAACCTCCATGAAATTCAACAGTGAATGGTAGTCACACACTAAATTTAAATTTCAACCATATTTTACCCTTTGAGATAATGCATGAGTTTACAAGCAAGGCATCTGACACATGTATATACACACATGGATACACGCAGACATACACACACCATCACCATTACATAGATTCCGTCAGCCTCCAGCAAGGAAGAAATAAGAAGGCCAACTGCCTTAGCAATTCCTGCAGGCCGGGTAAGTATGAGAAGCAGCATTTACTTTGGAGACCAGCTTTTGCAATTTTCACCAGTTGACATTGATTCCACCAGGACAGCATGTCGGTCATATGCTCCCCTAGTGCAATCTTAATACCACATTTGAATTCAATCAACACACTTCAATTTATTGAGTTATCATGCTTACAAGGTTTTTATACTTTGACATAGTGAAAAGTGATGGTACTGACAACTGACCAGGGCTAAATATATATCTTTGTTGTAAAATTAATGAATGCTGAATGCAACAACATTTTGTGCTGCAGCTATACCAGCACAAGAATATTGAATGAGCTATCACTATAACACCACTATAATGCCAGGGAATTTTAAAGGAGGATAAGTTGTTGAGGAGAACTGTTGCAAAAAGAACTTGTAAAAATGTATCACATTTTGCTTTTGTTTGATGCCACATGTTGTTTATACGGCTTGTATTAGACCAATTGATAGATCTGCCCCTCATTTGAAAAGAAGGCAGAGTCTGCAGGCATACATCAAGACTAACTTGATGTCCCAAATTTAAGGAAAGGTGGAATAAAAACTAACAATTCTATCAATATAGGACATTAATGATGAAAATTCAACACCCCAGGCAGTTTTTAATGGACATTTCAGTAGGAGACATTGGTACAGCTGATGATTTGTAAAGAACATTGACAAAAATTGTGTAGGCCTATAATGCTTTTCACAACTATTTTTCCTCCTTTAAAATACCACTGATAAGAAAATTAGAAATTGTCATACCTTGAACATTGAGAACAGGTAAACCTTTGCCCTGCTCCCACCCTCCAAGTGTATGTCACTTAGTGAGAAGTCACTGGAACATAGCGTCTGGCCTCTGGAATTTGCAAGATTAAACTGCATCTCTGCTGCTTTCCCATGATGTTTTGAAATACCACATGGAAAAAAAAGGTCTCTTGCTTTGTCAAGAACATTCTCAAAGGTACTTGATCTATCTAGCATTACATATGCTACTCCTCCTCCGTTCTGTGTTTTCACCTGGCTATATCCTCTCCTATTTCTGTTGTAGTGTTGCCATCCTATTTGAAGCTTTATTTGTGGCTTTGGTTTGCGGGCAACACCCTAGAGTGTTAGAAAAGAGAAAGAACAGTGTGCAGTACACAGGGACCTGGTGATTTGTATGAAAGTTACAACTGATTTCCATCATGGCAATTTGAATGAAAATTGCATGTGACACTAATTATATGCAATTAATGAAGAAAGATTCCACTTCTTAATATAGCTATAGATTCATTCACTCTATGATAACTAGTACCATACAATATGTTTTGTATCCATGCTATGAAATTCTTCAAGCCCAATAAAGTACATGTAGAGTAGATATAACATTTACAGCTAAGGTAATATTAACCAAAGTATAGGATTGGCTTTTGTATATGTGAAATATTGTTACCGTATTTCTTGTCTAGACTATTGTCATTGTGTTTGTTTTAAACAAACTTTTCAATAATGCAACAAACTTTAATACCATATTTTCATTAACTTAATTGTGCTCATGAACATGTATGCATGACTTTGACAAGGTGTTATGTTGTAAATTAATGCAACTATTAGTAAATAGCTCAAAGTTTAAAACAGTAACAAATCTGTCTGTTTCTGTCTTCTGAAAATGCCTTTACCCTAGAATAGGTGAGATAAAGTGATCCTCATCTCCAAAAAGCTTAATTAATTCACTTGTACAGCAATGAAAGTATGAATAGAATATAGCATCTCAAATTTGGAGTCTGCATATACAAATCATTGATAACAGTGGCAGCACCAACCTCAGCAATCTGGGGGACTCAAGTGGGAAAGGTATACTTTGGGAGGGATATAAGTCTGATGAAATGCACTGGAAGCTGTTTCTAATACAAACAGTTAGCATAATTAGATATTTGAATATATTTGGATAGGTACCAGATCTAGTTGGAGCCTTAGAGGTACCTGAGAGACAAAATCTCCCTCATGTCCCTAGATATGTTAGTTCATGGAGCATTTTTAGCTCCATGCATGGTTAGTTCAACCACCGTTGCATGACTGATAACTAAAATCAAAATACCTGATTAGCATTATTCCTTCTGAGACTTTCAACCAGGTGGCTCAGTTTTGGGCGCTTATGCTCTGCAGTGTGCAAAGGAAAGGTACAAAATACTAGTACTGTCATAAGAAACCAACCACAATATTTGAGAAAACAAAGTACACATGTATGCAAGTGGGTACCACATGAGTTCACCATGCACACCTTTCGACTTCAATCCTAAAAATTAATTGATACAACCATATTCCAAGATTATAACAAATTATTTTTTTAGGGAACACAATTGTTCCAAAGACTGTGCATGTAGGGCCTGGCAGGAGTACATATTTCAACTCGAAGGGAAAATAGTACATTATCTGGACTACGTATACATAGAAGGTACCACTTTTTTCAGTGATCAGACTTATATTCAGAGTTAACCTCTTACTTATAATCTCAAGTGAACTTTGAACTTTATGAAAATCATGCAATAGCATTCAATTACTCACCAAGTGCTTGCTATACATACTAAGTTTGAAGTTCAAGCTACTTCACTTCTTGAGATATTGTACTTTAAAGGTTTTCAGACTTGAACCTTTTGACTTCCGTGAAAAAAATTACAAGGCATCATATAAGCACACACACATACATACACACATAATCAATTAAGGAATAAATTTGTAACTCAAAACAATTGCTAGAGAATGCCTGTGTTCCAAAATATTAATACTCATCTTTTTTGACTAAAAATATGTTTTTGAAGTCCCCCGGAACTGGTATGATAAATTTCATTGAAATGTCATAGAAACAGCTGATGAGCACCTTGCATTGATTATAGGGTAGTCTCAAATTCTTGAAGTTGAGCGCGTATATCCTTTCTTTCCTCGTCCTATTGTTTTCCTTTAAAGGTAGTCTGCAATTGGCCCCCAAATTATATCACACATTAATTGTTAGAAGTTTTCAAAAAGTACTCTCCTGGAGGTCTTTACTCGCCAAATTGTTCTCAGACATTCTAAATGAACACACAAGATGGCTGAATGTCCCAGTGAGGTAAATTTCCTCCAGGGTGGTAATAAAAGTAGTTTAAGAATTTTGACCAAAGGTGACCATAGTTGAAAATTTTGCATATTTGGGGCCAATACAGCATACCTTTAATGTGCCTTAGCACAAATGGTATAAGTATCTTTTTGCTTTCTGTTTACTGTCTCAGGAATCGATTCAATTAGTTCACTTTGGGGTCTTTCATTATAGTACTAGTGGCAGGTACAGAATGCCCAGAATCAAAATCAACTTGTAGTACACTACTACACTGTGTCAATGTCATAGTGTCCTTTTGTACATTTGACAACACTTTTCTGAATGTCAACAGGTTACAGTCTCTACTATGCATGGGAATATGGCAAGCCATTTTAACATGTATCTCCAAATTCTTCAGTAATTCTACTTTGCTTAATCGTATTCTACTTAAGAAAAATAATAAATATATTAGTAAGCTTGGGTTGAATTCAATTTTACTTAAGCTAAAACGTATTCTACTCAAGTAAAATACAATTGAATTCTACTTAAATTGTATTCTGCTTTAAAAGTAAAGTACAATTTCACTAGATGAAGTAAAATCGACACTCTATTTCACTTAAGCTATGACACTTGAGTAAAATAAAATTTTACTTAAGCAGATTTGACTCAACAGTTTGCCCTTCCAACCACACTCATCGAAGTACAGTACATAATATGGTTAGATACTATTATGATGCACAGCAACATGCATGCTAACTTACACACTTACAAGTCAGTCTTTCTAGGTTATACATATAGCATATACTGCATCACTGCCCATCAATAAGAACGCATCACTTACCATTAGATGGTTCCTCATGAAATGAATGGTTGCCAATCACTAGAAGGAATTAAATAAGACAAAACATCTAAACAAATATCATGATGGAAGATATTTGGCATGCAGACTTATCATGACCAAATCAGCAATAATAGTACTGGCGCATCAACACCTTTTTATGTGGAACTACAGTGCACTGAATAATTTATATTATATTAATTAATATTTTAATTATTTTTCCTGTTGAACTGTTCATTAATACAACTTTTTTTGCTACTCAGAATTACTGTAGCCACTACTTTGTCAGTGTGCTACTTCTTTGTCTGATAAATGTTCTGTTGATAAGGATAATTTCTCAAAGCATACATTTTCAATGAAATGAAACTAAGTTAGGCTGTTTAGCTCTAGTACTTGCCATTTGATATGAGTTTCATATTGATGAATATTATCCTTTACTGGGAAACCACTTGGCCAGACTATATTACATTTTCTACAGCATACTGCTGACAATCTGTGACTTACAATTTGGAATGAATGCATACATACATAACATTCTTTAATAATGTGATATTCAATTAGAATGGAAACTCTTCATGGTTCCTTCCTGCTATTCATTGATTACTTTCACCAGATCACTTTTAAGAAGGCCTCAGTTATCATAAAACAAGAGCAAATTCATGCCCAAAAAATTACTTTTGTTACAAGAACGAATAAGCCCCACCCCCGAATAAATATGCATGATATCAATTATAACACATATCAGCATTTATGTTAAGTTGTAAACTAGAGATCACCATACCAAGTTTGAAGAAATTTCAACTTATGGTTGCATAGTTATTACAATTTGAAGATTTTTACATATTGACCACATGGCTCCATTAATATTCATTATGGGCCATGTATACCCACCAAGTATACATGGTTATGATCAATCATTCCTTTGTTGAGTTAGTGTAGGCCTACATACAAACTTTTGTCACCTAAGTAAATAATACTAAGCTCTGCCTCCTCAAAAAAATGCATATCAAATGTCAACACACATCAGCATGTGATGGCTTCTAGCCTTCTACCAGTATCACCATACCACCAATCATTCCTTTGTTGAGTATTATCACATAAACAAACTAGAGTGTCACACCCACATGCACCCCCACACCCAGACACATACCTTAATGCAATAGGTTCATTTAGTTACTTTCATGGCAAAAAAAAAATGCAATTCAAATTTTTATTCAAATACAAACCAATCTTTAGTTTCTCCCTATCCATAACAACATGACTCTCGTCGACATCGATCCACTCTTCCCAGCTTTTGTCAAAAACTTGTAACTGGAATTTTTGCAGTTCAAATTCTTGGAAGGTCTAGAAAGAATAAAAATAAAACCAGTATAGTAATTAGTATCCACTAGTATCTTAAACACTTTGGAAAGTGATTCATTACATTAAAAGAAATAATACATTCATTCTGGTTTACAAGTGCTTATGCTTTTACTCATAAGTCATAGGAATGTCGTCAAATGTCAAACTTGTACTCATCTCGCACTCATGAAATTGTACTCGTACAAGTACTCATGGGAATTGTATTCGTACTCATAGGATTTGAAAATCAAGTACTCCTACTCGACATGAATGCTCATACTCCTACTCGTGACCTTGTACTCATACTCGTAGTCCTATATTCGAGATTTTGTACTCATCTGCAATATGAGATCAAACTATATTACACCTCTGGCTTTAATTCATACACCTTTCTATAGGACCATATTTCCATAATGATAGTGATCAAGACAGAGTCTGTACTGTAGGTTTCTCAGGGCCCAATTGTAGAATGTGAAATTTCCCCAACTTTTGAGTTTTGAGAACTATTTGGCCGAGAGTACAGAGCATTGAGAAAGTAGTCTACCAAAATCATACAGCAATCTTTTAGAATGCATGCAAAAATATGGGGACTGCACTGTAAAGTAATTGTTTGAGCCTATCTATACTGTGATTGTGAGTATGGGCTAAGCCTATACTATAGCATAGGCAAGCCAAAGCAGCTAGTCTCCGTCACTCACCTGTCAGGGTGGCTACTGCAACTTTTGTTAGTTAGATTTGTGACAAAATCGCTAGTAGTACTAGTAGTACGTTAGGCAAGTAGCCAAACACCAGCAAGTGCATACAAATACCAAGGTCTTTAAAAATATTTAGGTTATTGACATGCTACTATTAACTTATACTTATACTAGGCCTATAGCCTTAGCTATGGGGTGTCAATAGTACGTCTAACGCAGGCTAACCCACATGTCGGACCTCCTGGCCTTGGCGTAACTTGATACTGCTAGGCCTAAGAATAGTGAGCCTCGCCTAAACTATAGCCCGTTACTCGCAGGTTAAGACTAGCCAGGTCTTACTTCTAGTTATAATTGCAATAAAGACGTATGTTAATGTTAACCTAGGCCTAATTGCTCTATGCCTAGGCACTCATATGACCGTTATTAACTTAATTAGGCACAGGCCTAGCTAGTTTGAACTTCAGTCTTCAGACATGATAAAGCTAACGTAGGGCCTAAGTTAGGGCAAATAAATTCCTACAGTTGCAACTCACCCTTTTCGCTATCTCGTAAACAGATGCTTTTTCCCCACTCGGGACCCACGCAACACGTTTGTGGTCCCCCATACAAAACAACACCTCCATTCGTGCATCTTTCGGCTCATCGCCCTCCGACGAACTAGTTGAAGACATGATTGTACGATTATATAGTACTTCCTTGCAATGTATGGACGGTTGATGACGTTCAATATCACTTCAAATGCACATGTATTGGATCAATGGAGAAATTTTTACGTTCACCAGATATCTTATCTCTTCAAAATAACAATTTGCAATATTTTGTTGCATTGCAGTCTTAGAAAAAGTCAGCATTCGAACATTTTGCAAGAAATTGTTGCGTTCACCAGATATATTATCTCATCAAAATGACAATTTGCAATATTTTGTTGCATTGCAGACTTAGAAAAAGTCAGCATTCGAACATTTTGCAAGAAATTGTTGCGTTCACCAGATATATCATCTCATCAAAATGACAATTTGCAATATTTTGTTGCATTGCAGACTTAGAAAAAGTCAGCATTCGAACATTTTGCAAGAAATTGTTGCGTTCACCAGATATATTATCTC
>JAIPMN010059635.1:1103-12351 GCA_020650975.1 Apostichopus californicus
ACTGGTCAGGGAGCCATTGAGAGTACCAGTGGGGGTACCACTGAGAGTACCAGTGGGGGTACCAGTGGGGTACCGGTGGGGGGACCGGGGGGACGGTAACGGGATGACGCATTTTTGTAAAGAATTGATGGGATTTTTTATAGCTTGGGGGATTTTGTCGTGGGGGATTTTGTCCAGGGGGATTTCGGCTTGGGGGGATTTTGTCCAGGGGGATTTTGTCCAGGGGGATTTTGGCTCGGGGGGATTTTGTTCTAGGGGGATTTTGTCCGGGGGGGGGGGGTTGTCCGGGGGGGGGGCTTTGTCCGGGGGATTTTGTCCGGGGGGATTTTGTCCTTTCTTGCCGTACAAGCAAAGCGCCATCAGTAGAATGAGTGGTTTCAGTATAATGTCGCATGACGTCAGAATGATCAATATAAACCTGACTAGGAGGACATTCCTCTACGTCTTCTACATCTTACACGATGATTACTCTACTTCTCTCCATAGGTTTAGGTGGTACGATCTGCCAGACACTATTCCCGTTGGATCCATTCCATCATCCTTGAAGTCAAGAAACGTGAAAGGTATTGTCGCAATGACGTCATTATGGACAAATTTCAAATTTCTTACAGTTATTTAAAGGCTTTACCAACCAGCCAACTTTGTGAATTTCTTTTGACATGTATAGTGTTGTTGATTCACATACAAGAGAGTAATGGATCAGCAACACATGATTGCAATTTTAAATGAAGGAGATACCCAAAACAGAGTCTTGTGACAATAAACAACAAATCGAATAATAGAAATATAACAATATTTAATATTAATAAGCTGGGTTGATTTAAGAGATAAGTCATATTAATTACATTTCGCTCTTTCGAGATCACTGCCCTATAAGATGTTTTTGAGAGTAGCAATCAAATCAACTGAAGGTTTAAATCTCTTTCCGAAAGGAAGGGGTATCATACACTTTGGGCAATTTAATTACACTGCGGCAATCATTGTGTAAGGTTTTGAAGTAACGTTGTGCCCCTCGGTGTCTGTCAACCCCCTACCCCCTCCCCCCCCCCCCACTAGACAAACACACAAATTTTAACAAATCCACGCCTCCGCTTAAAACCCTTCTTTTAATCTGAATTGCAGAATAACGCCGCAAACTGTAACTTAAATCTTGTGTAAGTTCTGCAAACGAAGTTTTTTCTCTGAAATTGCTGCAAAGTGTATTAAAACATAAACGAAAACAAAACAGAGACCAAGCATGTTTCGGAACTGTTGGTACTAGATGAACCGTACTCAAAATATTCTGATGGGTAACATTAACATAAAGACTTTATAAAAGCAAAAATAAGACACTCGTTCTGCAGTGTTGTACAGGAACAGAGGGTCGTCAAAGCCGACATCATTTATGGGGAGGAGGGAAAGAGGGGTGGGTCTGTGGTACTTCCCCAGAAAAAGGGGAAGTGCAGACTTCAAATGATACTTCTGAGGTGTAGTTTGACTTATATTATGTCCAATATCTTAGTCGAAACACAAAATTGTGAATAACTACTATGAGTTAGTTTGAAATGCGTGGTAGTGTTTTTTTTTTGGGGGGGGGGCACATCCCATCACCCCCGCGATGGGCGCTTGACAAGAGTAAAATCTATATGTATTGGTGAAAACTGACATCCATGCATGATTTGCCTTAAAAAAATAATAGTATAAATAGTGGGTAATGATATGAGGGAAAGCATTTAGAATCATCTGTGAATTTAAAACCATATTTTATTTTATTTGTACACTTCTATGGAGGAATTAAAGCACGGAGGTATACAATGGTGTGTCACACATTAACTGTTCCAGAACGGGCACCTATTTCTTTTGTTTCACATAGTTGTCATGACAACCAAGCAGAATCTTAGTTAAATTATCAGTAGAAATTTAATTATATATTTTCCTTATCATATGAACATCTTTTGTAAATCGTAATGTTAAGAGTGGACGTCTAGTGAGACTAATATGATACTGAAAGAGTTCTTTGCTTATATATCGCTGTATTTGGAAACAGGGAAATCGAATTTGACTATTATCATTTGAGAAAGCGACCTCATAAGTATACAAACGGGGGTGTGGGCTGTCACACCGCGCCCCAGAGAAAATAAAAACTCGGTCTCAAATTAATGCCAAGTCGGTCGACAAATTGAAGACAAATTTATCATGGTCGCACACTAACGAAAGTAAGAGTTTGTGTAAAAGTAATTTGGCCTGACGTTTCGATCCTAGCAGGATCTTCTTCAAAGGCTAAATGATAAGTAACAGTAACATAAGGGACAAAAACACGCACAGAATACAGACAGGTTAATGAGCATGGTGAACACAAAGAGATAGATGTAAGGGATTAGTAGACAAGGGATGGAGAGAAGAAAGAAAGAAACCAACAGGGGAAGAGGAGAGGTTGGAGATAAACAGTGGAGGGACAAAGAGAGGATTAAGGGAAGGGGGTAAGGAATTAACTGGAGAAGGACAAAGACAGAAAGGTGTGGAGAAAAAGGGTGGAAGAGAGCTAGGAGAAGAGGAGTAAATGGGGTGAGGAGTAAAAGCATTTTGCTAACAGTTTTATTTTATTTTGAAAGTAAGAGTTATAATACAAAAACGAAAAAAAGGAAACAGAATCGGTCTGTTTGTTATTCCCTTACGTCAATATTTCCCCAGATTTGGATAATATTAGGTAAATAAATTGCAGCAGATTCCTGATGCTTCGCCCCCCCCCCCCTTCACCAGGGCCTTGCACTTCAATCCGCTGAAAATTGAGTTCTTCTCATAAACATATTTCAGTATTTCACAATTACTTCAAGAGAACGGAACATATCTGCAAACGCTGCAGCTTAAGTCCAACGGATCCCCATCAGCCTGCTTGGAATACATTCTAGAGAACTATTTATGTATAACACGTGGTTTCCGAGGGGCTTCCCCTCGTGGAACCAACCAGTGCTTCAAATATTTTCCACAGAAATTTAATTCCTCTATCTTATGTACACGTAGTTTTTCTGGTTGAACTCGCTATAAGAGAACAAGAAATATTAGAAATGCTGCTTTTTCACTGAGCGTTAGCCCCTCGACCCCGTTTAGAGGCTGTGAGAAACGTTCTGTACAATGTTGAGGTTAAGCTTCTTCCTGACAACTATTTCTAAAAATTCTGTAGCTTCCGCGGATTTCGCATCGCATCTTTGATAACATTAAACTATCAAAGAAATATATCTACTTTACATTTTATTGTCTGTAAATCTGCATGCAAAGCGAAATGTGCATAAAAAAGGCTTTATTTTGATCTGATAAGTATCAGTTACACTTTAAAGCCATCATTATACATACTGTTAATCGATTCGATACAGTTTCACATCGGTATTATATATTTGAAGAGGTAACGATGTAAATTTTACTCCATATAACGCGTAGTATCTGTCGCAGTTTGAACTTAACATTTGCTTAGAATTTCGCTGAGATGCTAAAATGTTAAAAAGAAAGATTCAATATTTTTTTAGTAAGGCAGCTTACTGTTTTTCTTAGTGTAACCATGATCTTGCAAGTAGTAGTTAAGAGAGCAATTCAGAGTAGATACAATTCAATTAGTGTTATTCATCGGCCAACGAGTAAATACAAGAAAATATCAATAATGTTTTTTTATTGAATGTTTTCAACTGTAAAGTCCACCATCTAGTCTACAAACGTAACTGTATACGTTATATGGATCATGTATTCATTGTAGTCGTTTAAGTGAGTTTAATCAAACGAACGCATTACTAAGCAGAAACGGATGCAGGCGAGTGGTCGGGTGCAGGAGAGGAGGTATAGATATTTCACGCCGCTATTCTTGCACATGTGCTATTTACTCGTTGGTTGTTACGGTCTCTCTTTTGGGGAGTGGGGGAGTGGGAGGGGTTGGTGGGGAATGTGACTAAGGGGCTGCCGTATAGATGCGATATACGTTGTGTTTGGGGAATGTTCAAAGTTCTTACTCATGAAATAAAATAATGCTGAAGAGAAAGTATTCATCCTTCGCTTGGATCAAGTGAACGGTCATGTATGTACCTATGCTGCAGGGCCATGGTAGTCTATTATGAAAAAGAAGTTATCGTGGTAATTCAAGCTAGCTACGTGTTTCTTGTGTTAAGTGGAAATGAGCATTTTTTAATATCATCACCAGAATTGTTACTGAATTATAACCGTAAAACTAGGGACATGCTTTTAATTATAGAAGGTGGGTAGTTCTGGACCGGTAAAACGGCCGGTTATTAATATAGTGCGCACTGCAATTATGATATCTTTGTAAGATCGGCGGCGATAGCCTAGGCTCGCATTAAAATTCCAAAATCAGAAGATGTAAACAAACAGAAACAAAGGGATGTTAAAATGGTCTGTTCTATTTCAATTCAACAATTATAGTAATTGTATACAATTGCTGCTGATTTTTCTGTTTTGTTCGTGTTGTAGTTTTGTCACAACCTTATTGATGATCTGAAAGACAAACCACGACACAAAACATAATTTATATTGATATGTTATCTTCATTAATATGTGTTTGCACGTAAGTGTTTTTTGTCTCCATTTACACTTCTGTTGATAACAGACTTTAATGTAGGTTTCTTAAAACTTCTCAGAAATTTGGACAGCGTTATTGTTCAATGTGACAATTGTGCATGTCAAGTCATAATAACACGATGTTAGATTATACATACCTTCCTTCTCCATATAAGGTACTAGTAGAGAGATTGATGTATCTAGTCTTAATACAGTTGAAAACAAACATACCTAAGAAAGTGACTGGAAACAAGAAATATTAATCTTAGTTTACACAACTGACATACTCTCAGGACATTGGAAATGTGATCACGTGATTATGACGATGATTTGTCTAGGCATGTAGCTCCATAAATCTAAATACTATTTTTTCTATGATCAACATTTAAATTATTGGCTTTTATGATCTGTGATGACGTCACTGATGTTGAGTGTTCTCTGATCAGTTCATCGTCTCATGGATGATTAGTCTTGATCTGAGCATCGAATACTCGACTATCATGGTTTGTTTTCTTAATTTAGTTCAATATTCACTCCTATTTGAGTTGTTTCACATGTGTTATGTAGGATAAGTGTACAACTGATCAGTTATGCTAATGAGATGACAACAATTCTAACCTGATTGGTTATGTAACTAAGAGGATATTGGTTGTAAACTGATCAGGTATAAAACCGAGAAGATAATGATAGTAAACTGATCGGTAATCTTCATGATATATAAGGATTGTAAACTGATCAGATATATTACTGAGATGATAATGATAGATAACTGATAAGATACAAGTTAAGGAATCAACCAGATTGATTTCTCAGCTGATATGAAGGTATCATTGAGGGCCAACGTAAATCCGGTGTATATAATGTTTAATATTTCATTCCAACCTCCCCCCCCCCCCACCAAACAAAAAAGAGAGAGATTTAAATTGCACTTGCATTTTCATCAATTTCGTTCATTTTATTCATCAGTATGGAACAATCGAGGTGCTGGTTCTCGTCGCCTGAATCTACAGACCGGTCTATGGCAGGTAAGAGATTGTGCACTTTTCTTACAGCTATTGCTCATAATGCATTCTGGTCAGCTTATTTGAGCTAAGCTGCTCTCTGTATTACTTTACCAGTAAATATTATATCAATAATAGTGACAAAATAATCGGTAAAATGCACTTAGTTGATTGTAGCATTTGAATTAGATTGTGATAAACAAAAATAACTTAAAACAACAAAAATTTACAGACATCTTCTTGCTCCTTCTCAAAAACGTTGGTCAGATTTATTTTACTTTTGTTGCCTTTTCTACCTGAATGTCACCCCGTGTGTCCCTTATTACCCAACCATAAATTTGTTTTATTATTCAAGATATTCTCTCACAGGTATATATAAAGGCACAATACTGGCTTGCAGAAACGAGACACACATGCTAAGTTTTCATTATATCAGGATTGTATTAATATTTTTGCTAACATTGAAGAAAAATGCCTTCTTCATCAGAAAATAGTGAATATTTATGAATATTTATCTACTATATATCTACTGGAAAGATATCACAATAAAATTATTTACAGACTACTCGACCGTTGAAGGATACCACAGTGTTAACGTTAGTTACGTGATGTCCATTTCACTCTCAAATAGGTGAAATATAATCCTTTAAGAAAGACTTATATAATTGGGATTACTTTTCTTTAGTTTCTTCTACCACTGACAAATCAACTTTGATTGAAGGCAACAAGGTCATTTGTTTTAATATTAATTAGATATTAAAATATTAGATAATTGGACAACGAAACTAACGTTAAAGAGAACAACTTCAGGTCTTCAATTGGAAACACTTTTTCTTAATATTATTTCTTCATCTCAATATCATTTAATATTTTCAAATCAGAAATGTCTGAAATAATATACACTTCGTACAAAACATGAAAAACTTGGACTCCAGCTATATACTAAAATACTGTATCCTTATACACTAATAGAAAATATTCGAATAATTCAGTAAGATTAAAATATATGGACAAAATCACTCTTATTGTGTTCATAAAACTCATTTCGAGACAGCCGTCACTGCATGTAAACATACAGCAATGAGTGAAGGATACTAAATACTAGTAGTTTCAGTTTGTAAAGATGCAACGTAATCTTTTGCGACATTCAGAGAAAAGCGGAATTCAGATCGCCGTGTAAGAAAGAAGAGAAATATTGGAGATTAGAACAGGAAATGGGGGGGGGGGGTGGAAGGTCTTGATATTCGAGCATTGTTTTCATGAATCTTATTCAGCCCGTCCAATGATTAGTTCTATATTGAAACACTCGTACAACTTCCATATTAGTGAGATAGTATTACAAATATTGTAAAGATAGCCTATAAAAGGTTTACTTTGGGACATGTTTGTTACGTATATGTCAATCATTTTTGACATAAACCGACATATTATTTTGAGGGGTTGTGAAAGAACGAAGCTCTAGAGAGGAAATGGTAAAAAAAAGTATTACGTACGTACGTACGTAATGTAATAATATCACGTACCCACGTGGTATGTATTACGTACGTGATAATTACTACGTTCGTACGTATTAATTATCACGTACGGACGTGATAATATTACGTACGCACGTAGTATTATTGCGTACGTACTGTTGCGTTTACAGCCATACTCCTGATTTATGTTGTAACATACCGTTTAACTGACCCTGTATCTTACTGTACCAGTTCCCTGGCTTTAAACAGACATGGACATGGATATTTTTTTTTTAGTTGGTGTGAGACGTGGGTCTTCCATGCATAATTTGAACACTAATAGATATATATTACTTTAAATTGTTGGTCTTTATCAAGTAATAGGCTAATCAAATTAAATTTAACTATTCTATGGTATTTTGCGAGTGGTCAAATGCACAGAATGTTAAGTTGGTTTCTATACTTTCGTAGTGTTCAACCCAAATAAAGTTGAGAATTAATTCACTCGGTAGACGTTTAATAAAATTAAATAAAGTTACGTAATAGGTTATATATTTGAACAATCCATATAATATGCACACCTAACTGTATAGCCCTGCAACTAATTAAGAGATGTAGTTATTTTAATCAAATTCAGACAATATTGTGTCCCACAAATTAATTGTCATGTTTTATTTGTTTCTTTCCAAACCATTAAAATCCATGCTTACTCTCATCTAACTTGGTGTGATTTTGGTGAAATAAAGTAAAATTTTGTTTTCAAGGTCCTTATCTTTCCTTTTACGGCCAAGTTTGTTACCAGCAGATTGTAGAAGAAACAACTCAAATATCCATATGGTATTCTTCCTTTGAAATTAAATCTTGCTAATAAATTAACTTTGTTCCTTAAAATTCTTCAGGGAATTTGAAGGATCACTTGCTTAAATTTTTATATATCCATATTAATGTATACGTGACTGACTGGTTTTCACTGGTTACGGTAATATTTTCGTTTTCTTTGGTGTTAGGGGAAGTTGGTCTTCCATTAACTAAATCTGCCTATTACATCATAGGTTGTAACTTTGACCAAAGCATTAAATATTCGCAAAATTATTGGATACCCTGCAACTAACTAAGATATCTAGATATGTTGTCACAATCACGTGACTGCTCCTAATCAGTGAATTATTTGTCGCTGATCCAAATTGAGACAATTTGTGTCCCACACATTTAGTGTCATGGATAATTGTTTGTCAAAAATCTTACTTTAATCTTCACTGGTGGACTGAAGTAACATTATGTTTCCAAGTCCTTCTCATTCTTTTCACAGTCAAGTTTACATACCAGCAGATTTTAGCAAAAACAGCACAAAGTACAGAGCTTGTAAAAGTCCACTTTTGCTACTCTTTCTTCTAAGTTCAATCTTACTCAATTATTACCTCAAATTTATTACGGTAAATGTTCCTGCGACGGTTCCATCTACACATTTAATACCTGTAGTTTCTAGGTCAGAAATGAGGATGAACTATAGTAATGTCCGGATGGTGACCGATGCAAAGCAGCACGATGTAACTTTGTTCTTTGCATGGTTTTAAAATCATATCAGAAACTGGTTTTTATTGCCTATCATTTGTGCTTAGGGTGCATATGTAAACGAAATTGCTTGTGAACATCAGAGTCATCGTTATCCAAAATGCACATGATGGACATTTCGGCGATTGGTATATATATGAAGTTAGAGGTGAAACGTTTATTGATAAAATGAAAGAAAATTACAGACTATTTAGTAAATTGGGAAAATATTATATTCGTGATTTGAAATAAACTGTAGAAAAAGGTCTTGCAAATATATATTTGTAGTGGCACCAGATTTGCTCTTGGAGTAAATCATTACCGATGTTTCGGTTGAGCTGTGATTAAATCACTTTCCACGCACATTTACACAACAAGACCATAACACCAGTTAGAATGTGAGGGCAATTATACTACTGCTTCGTTCTGTTGTCTAGATACCATGGTAACCAAAGAACTAGACACGTAATTTGTGACGCTGTATACGTACACATTGTTCATAAAGATCACCCACATGAATCTGATTGTTTTTAAGATACTGTGGCACGGATATAAAGATTCTAAGCCTTTGCCGTATATTGCTTTCTGCATTTTGTTAAAAAGCATTTTAGATATATAGACTCTCCTTTGGAGAAGCTGGATGATCCGTTTACAGCAATGGTTGGATGACAATACTAACTTAACGAATATAACATTAACATAGCTGGTTTCGTTTACAGTATCAATTTAATCGCCATCAGTAGCACTTGACAGTTTTCATCAATTTGATGAATTATTATAACTTTGATAGATGCTTGAACTCATGTGAAATCTGGTTGCTTTTAAACCAGCATCGAAACTTAAATCAGACCTATTACATATGTCATAAAATATGTACATACTAGCTTCACCTTCTTATACATGTAAAAATTGGGGCTATGGTTTTTTCTATTCTCATCGCCTGCTGAGGCTGATTACAAGCGGTAAGATTCATAGTTCCTACTATAATATTGCTATACCGTTGTAAAAATAACATGTACACTAAAAGCTTCCGTATGAAATATTTAACTCGAATCTATTACAAACGCCAGATATATTTTTCCTTTGATTACCGTTATCACCAGTATAAATATGAAATAATCAAAGATGAGAACCAAAGACTATGAAATACAAAAATATGTACATCAATATGAATGGAAAAATAGAAAAGTAAAAGTTTAATAAATACTTGAAAACCGATGTTACTAAAAATAATCTTAAAAAATGGTTCAAGTCACTCTGTTTGAATAAACTTTACAGCAAAGCAAAGAAAATTATTTCTGAATGGCTTTATTCCATTTTTTCGGCAAGATATTACACTCTAAAAAAAATTTACATAGGTTGTGTAAAATTCTACACAACCGCTGTGTAACTAGTGCACCTATCAACCTTGTGTAGAAACTACACAACTGTTGTGTAAGTGATCATTTACACAACAGTTTTGTTAAATCTACTCACAGTTGTGTATATCCCAATACACAATAATTGTGTAAATTGTACACAACCAGTTTGCAATTTCAGCACACCTTGTGTAAAAACATACACAACAGTTGTGTTAATTCTACACACCCTTTTTACAATTGATTAGTGTAATGCACACAACTATGAGCACATATTACACATACTTTGTGCAGTCTTAACACATTCTGTAGCTATAGTTCATAGCATAGAGCATAAGTATCAATTGAAAAATAATATCCAGTATAGATTATACACAGTCTCAATGTTTTGGTATGTATCAACCATGTCCAGGAATCAGGTTATCAGTTCTCCTGTTGTGCTTTACATAGCTTTGGGTGTTATAAATAGTAGCTTACTAATTGTGTGAATTCTACAGTGAGACCTGTGTTTAACTTAAATGCAAATTGCTCAACTATAGATGTACAGTAGGATACTATTCAAGATTCAAAAAGGATATAAATTTTCTTGGAATATATATTTATTGTGGGGGGATCAAAACAAATGCTCTCCATTACAATGAATAAAACCGTAAAACATATAATAAAGAGAAGGAAAGTGGATGGAATTCAGCGACTTACGTCACATAACAAGAAACAAAACAGAAATATGTACTTTAATAGATATAAAATATAAATCATGAGTTTTTGTTGAAACATGTTTGGCCTAATCTTGGCGGCAAGGCAGAAATCAAATATCTCGACTGTGTTAATGGCTCTGCATGGAAAACAGTTGGTATGTACATTACATAATAAGAATTAAAACAGTAAAATGTCCTTTATTAAACTAGAACATCTCACCTGAAGAAGGCAGTGGACGGAATTGAGTTCATATGAACATCACATCAAAAGGACCATATTTATGTACAAAAAGTAACACATATGAGTATCATATGTTGATACGGTTCTTGAAGGGTCGAAAAACCCAGGTGATTGAAAAATCACTCTCATAAATTGGTAAAGGGGACCTGTTCAGGCTTTCTAGGTTGTAACAACTACAATGATGGCACTAAAATACTACAGAATGTGCCTTGATGTTGGTTGCTGTTAACAATTATTGCAGCCAAAGTTTTATTTTTTTAAATAACTAATGCATGTTACATAATATATTGCTTTTGCAAATATGAGGATATGAACTATTCAAATACACCTCGGCTTAAAGATCACTTGTCAGAAATTATGCTGAAAATCTAGAACTATCTAGATTGCCCCCTAAAATCTGTGAAAATTT
>JAIPMN010059669.1:0-11207 GCA_020650975.1 Apostichopus californicus
GCACATCACATAATTAGTGAAAGTTGGAAATACATCAAACTGGAGAACGGAGCAAATGCAATGAGCTAATATCGGATGAGAAGAAAAGTCATTGTGCTCATAACCTGTGGGTGAGTTGTAGTATTGCATAACTTTTTTTGCTGACAATGGCAAGTTTAGAATTAGAAGCAACATATTGTATATACAAATTTCGTGCTTTCTGTGCATACTTCAATAAGATGACTGAACCCATATACTGTTTAAATAATAACATCTCTGTAATTTTAAAAGAAAAAGTACTAGCAACAAGTTTCATAACATTATGCTATGTAAGTTTTGTTCAGTCTGTAAATATATTATTAAATGTAATCATACAGACTTACAAAAAGTACATAACATATGTATGACATTTGTTGACAGTACCTATGAATGTAAAATTACAGATTCTTTACGTATCTCCGGCTCTGTTAACTCTGTCCCTCTGTTAACATTGAAGAGCTTCATTCTAGATAGAATCGATGTACTGTGTACACTGTAAGTCTTTAAGTTGGTTAATTTCTATTGTTCGATGGCCATCGCTCCCGCTAGAGGCTGTATGGATTTTTTGGCTCTAAATCAAGTTTATTATAAAATTGCAACAAACATTAACTTAATTGTCAACAATGTTTTTATACATACCAAATAAAATTTTCAAATTGTGTTGGCTAAACATAATATTGCAATTGTGGATTGTCATTTTGGCCCTATTTGAGCCACACAGAGAACCCACCACTACCCTTACACGATCCACAAAGAAACATCAACCCACTTCAAATGTTTGTGTGGGACCCATTTAGGACCCATAACTATCTCACGTTGGTTTACCCAAATGGGATCCACTGCTATTTTACGTGGAAATGCCTGTTTGAGGTGAATATGGGCAGGGAGGACAACACTTCATGTGATCAATGATAGTTACCTATGCTAGTCTGACTGTTTCCCTTGTACATTACAACCCGACTACAACCTGTACAGGGCCAATATATCTGTGATGACTGGTATACTCAGGGTGATCTTAGAAAGGTAAGGAAGTGTGTGATACCAGGGCAGAGCATCCTTCAACATTGCTACTGACATTGATTAACAGCCTTCCATTGGCGGATTATTTTTTCTTGAACTTATATATGTAGCCTACTGCCTACTGAGACATATTGTTTGTTTCATTTAGTTATAGACATTCATCCTTTAATAAGGGTGTCATCGCAGAAGAAATATTCCATAACATAGTTTCGCTTTTTTTGTCCCTGTGTAAACTGTGCTTAGTAAAGAAAACAATCAATTATATAATAGTTTTTCTCCAGAATTATCAAGATGCCAAATACCGCCACCTTACATAATTGGACAATAGTTAATGGATGCGTTCTCTCTTCACCAAAGAAGCAACAAGTTAATTTGACCCCTTATCTTGCATCATCAGATCTACCCCCTCACTTGATAAACTAAAACCAAATTAAAAAGAACTGACATGAACTTTTGTTGAATTAATTGTGAATCATATGACTTCCATTAAAAAATTGTCTCAAGTATTTGTTGTTCTTACATTTGGTGTGTGAGTTTCGTATCTCCAGTCGATAAATATAAGCGCATTGTTGATTGAACTGAAATGATAACGCTACATTCTCTCTTCATTACTACGCATAACAATTCAATATTAATTATATGGTTTCAGGTTGATAACATCGAAACTCTACGACAGCTGTGTTCAGATACCGTCTGTATCAGGAACAGCGATGACATATTCAAGCAGAAGTATACTATCATGTTCATTCACATTGCATCCAGTCATGAGGTAAGTCAATTATATTTAATATGTGTGTATTTTGTTGTGATCTTTCTTTTTTCATCCTAACATCTTGGATAGAAGTACGTAAGTACATTGAGAAATAAGGTAAGTACACTTCATCGTAACTGTTGCTATGGTCTCAATGAGGGAACATACACTCTAAAAACAACCTGGTGAAAATTCCCTGGTTAACAATTTGCTAACATTATCCTGGTTATTGGCTACGTGAGTTAACATCATCCTGGTTACGATCAATCCGTCCTGGCGTAAACTTGATCTTAACATAACCCTGGTGAAAATAGATTATTTGCATATTGCAATCCTCGCCTATGATTGGTTGGTAGTCGCGACTCAAGACGTTCGATCTAGCAGCTTCCTACGACGACAATCGCAAGCAGGAGAAACTTTCAAGTACAAATAACCATCTAATTATTGCAGATGACGAAGTCAAATTCTTGCTAGACCAATGGGGTATGAGTAATCTTAAATCAGTGTTTAAATGTAAAGGTGAAATACCGGGATCATGTCGATTTTGTCATTTCTGTGATACAGTCAGTACGCGCGATATTGAAGTAGGCTATAAACTAACGGTAGCCCTTACGTTGTTAGGCTAGGTCAGATTCATTCACTGATGTAATAAATACACTGTACTGGCTATGAGATAGTATAGGCTTGTATTTGTATAGTAAACTTGTACCTTCACTTCAGGACCTGGCCTAAGTCTGGACCTAAGTAAGTATATTCCTACTAAGTGTCATACTCAAACCAAGACCTTCCCAAATCAACGGCCGCTTCTAGTGACTACTTCTACCAAATTCGTGTAATTGTGGTGTACGGTAGCTTCTGAGGACACGCCTAATCAAAGCCACACATTAAAAGTGAAATTATGCATAGACCGTTGTGCTCTTGGGTCAGTACACTTTAGTCTTAGACTCTTAGGCTTGCCTTCGCTTTTAAAAGACTAGGCCTATGCTATACTACTAGTGGTCTACAACTACATGTTCGGGGAATGGCTATTAGTGATTGCCGACAGTGAAAGAAGAGATTGCTTAAAATTGCAAGTGATGCATTCATTGTAGTGGCCTAGGCTAGATTAACCTCTGACTCTGAGTGTAAAACTTACCCAGACTAGGCTATAACCAGTTATTTGTAAATTTGAATTTGAATTTAAAAAATGATAATTTTTGTACTATTCATTTATAAAACCAAGAAACCTGTGTATGGTTAATCTCAATATAGACTATACTTCAATGTGAATTATGGGGGGGGGGGGTACTTGTGTGTCAAACTTAAACAAATTTTGGCTGAAATTAATTAGGCTAAGCCTACCCATGCAATGATATAGATATAGCCTAGGCCCAGTCACAAATAAGTTTTATCCACATGAGAAATGTAAAAATGAAACACCACATAACTAGGTCACAGCTTTGCACTCCTAATGTTATAAGCCTCACACTATAAAACAGAAATGCGTTTTATTAAATCTCATGTTGTTCTTATTCTACAATTATACTCCCCAGAGGTAGGTTTTGAAGCACTGTCAGTGAGGCAGATTGTATTTCCATATTATGCACAGCAGATCATGCATTTGGTGTAAATCTCAATAAACTGAACTGCCCATAGCAGGGACTCCTTATAGCATTGATTTTCTGAACATTAAGAAAGGGACACATTTACAGTAAGGCATATTATGGTTCCATATATACAGTATCATAGCAGATCATGAAATTGGTGTAAATCTCAACTTAACCGAACTGCCCATAACAGTTTTCCTTATGGCATTGATTTTCTGAACATTCAAAAAGGGACACATATACAGTTTTCATGAGAGAGAATGTTTGTATAGATACAAACTGGTAAGTATTTAAACATGGTACCAAACTCAACTAAAGACCGTTAATGTAATTGATTTTGTTTTACTTTGAAACTATTTTCTAACAAAGGTGACCGGCTTCTGTTAGGTGCAGAAATAAATAACTCTTTTTGCTGTTATGTGTTATTTTGTTTGGCAGAAATGGAAGATTTGTACCAAGAGGAGCTAACATCCATGACAGAGTACAAGAAACACACAACCTTGAGCCTTCCATTACCGAAAAATCTGTAGGCTGCAGTTTACTTAGCCCTATGATGGTAAGTGTTGTTCAATGTAATTGCAACTGAATACTGTTGAGTATTACTATAAATTAAAATATCTCTATACACAAGTTGAGCAACTACAACTCATACCATCAAGTCAAAAGTCCAACACAAAAATGAGTTGCAAGGTGATTGATAGCATGTATAAGTTATGCATGTAGAGGTCAATTGAGGTCATTGCGATCATTGCAATATATCACTATCTCGATCATACTTCCATACACTTCCTCCTATTAAAGTGTTAAAAGATATCGATTTATCTTTGCACAAGATTGATCTCTTACTCTCTGCAAATTGTGGAAGCATAACTTGAAGCCACTGCGAGGTCATCAATTTTATATTAGATGAATTTTCTTGTGATAGTGAAATTCAGTTAAATTAAAGTGCATGTATCTAAGAAATTTCAAAACAGAAAGGCCAAATCAGGACAGTACAACATATAATTGTACACTATTCTAAGCATATCCTACATTTTGCATTGCAGATGGCAAGTCTCTGACTTCTAGTTTTATTTCTCCATGGTATAAACAAAAAGTGTGACCATGGCCTTCAGTAAGTGTCAGTCCTTTTTAAAATTGTTGTCATAGAGCAGTGAGATACCTTGGCTATCTTGGAAAGGGGGGGGGAAGGGGAAGATTGGGAGAAGATGTAAACTTTCAGTGAATGTTATTTTACTATATCAAATTTAAACAATTTCACAAATCTGTTGTTGCAGATGAACTTGGCATTTTCTCTTGTCACTCTGTTGTTTTGGGGAATTTCAACATCGAAGGGTGCAAGGGTGCATCCTTGCAATCATTCATACATGTAAAACAAGTAAGTTTTATTTTTTAGACTTATGTTTAATCTACATGGAATTGTGCTAGCTGATAGCCCATTGATTATAGGTAAAGTGGAACCAGTTAAGATCTGTTTGCTTGATAGAGAGCTTTCAGTGCTCCTACCATAAAATGACAAAAAAAGCAATGTTGAACCAATATCACACCCTTTGGTTTGACTATAGGCTAAGTGCTGTAAATAACACTATTGACTCATTTTGCTCCAAGCGACTTTCGTGTAATGCACATTTACACATTTGACCTTCGCATATTATGCAATTGGTATGTCAAGTTCACAAACACAGGCTGTGTGTACTTAAATCTCCATTTTCTTGTTTGTCGGAAAAGATCTGAGGAAACGACCGTGAAGAATCTTTAATCTTTAATTTGCTCCCAACACAGTCTGTTACTGCACTTGCTATAAAAGACAGGCTAATGCAATTTATTCCTTTTCTACTACTGAAACTGATAAAAAATAAGGTTTTCAAAAGTTTGGCACAAACTAGTAGACTGAAGAAAGCGATTAATCTTCTTTTTCATTTTAGTTCGTTAACACACCATTTAATACTTTCATTGTTTCTTTCCTTTTCCAGATTGGTACACACTGGAAGAGGTGAAAAATGAGAAATTGAGAGAGGCTACCAAGTAACACAGCTTTGCAGTAGTAGAAAGATGTCTTTGACTTGTTTAGTTAATTGTTTGGAAACGCTTCTTCCTGAGTCCACGGATGGACATGTGGATGTATGCAAAACGTGATCATAATTATGGTCATTCGGGGTCGGAGTTTCAGAAATGTCATGTTCAAGGACACTTTGGTATATTCTTTTGACCACATTTGAATATCTAGCATATTTGGGGCTAATACAGCATACCATTAAAGAAAAGAAGCTACTGACACAGGGCTGAATTTTGTCTTAACAAAGGTTATAAGGAGAGAGGCTTTGATCAAGTTTTTCAAGTAACAGGTATAGGGTCCATTTCTTGTTCTGTACTGAAAACTGTTCAAGTGATTTTCAAGTTGTATCCTTGTGCAAAAGTGCTGATCAAGGTCTTGGTATCCCTGTTACATTTCACAGTTGATGTCGAGCAATCAGAGCTTCAGCATGTGACGATGGTTACGCTGTAAATATGTCCTCAAAATTTTGATTTCAGTATTGCATTTCTTATATTAGTTCATTGTATAAATATTTGAGGAATTATTTAAACTAAACTGCAAAAGTTCACTTAGTACTCAAAATTCAAAAGTAATGGATATGCAAATAAAGTTAGCTATCAGTAACATTGATGATGTTGTTTTATAATTCATGTTTGCTTTTTCTCAATTTGAATGCATTGTAACTTAAATGGAGAATAAAGTGGCATACCAAATAGTATTAACAAGGAAAGGGATGATTTAACCAGGAATGAGGTGGAAAATCAGTTTAATATTAACCAGGATAATGGTGACATCAACCAGGAAATGTTGTTTAATTTAACCAGAAAGGGGTGGAACATTCTGTGATATTAACCAGGATAGTATTAGTACCAACCAGGAAAAGTGGTAAATTTGACCAGGAATGAGGTGAAATATTTCATGATATTAACCAGGACAGTATTAGCATCAACCAGGAAATGTTGGTTAATATCACCAGGAATGAGGTGAAATACCCATTGATATTAACCAGCATGTATTAGCATCAACCAGGAAATGTTGGTTAATATCACCAGGAATGAGGTGAAAACCCATTGATATTAACCAGGACAGTATTAGCATCAACCAGGAAATGTTGGTTAATATCACCAGGAATGAGGTGAAATACCCATTGATATTAACCAGGATGTATTAGCATCAACCAGGAAATGTTGGTTAATATTGCCAGGAATGGGGTGAATACCCATTGATATTAACCAGGATGTATTAGCATCAACCAGGAAATGTTGGTTAATATCACCAGGAATGAGGTGAAATACCCATTGATATTAACCAGCATGTATTAGCATCAACCAGGAAATGTTGGTTAATATCACCAGGAATGAGGTGAAAACCCATTGATATTAACCAGGATGTATTAGCATCAACCAGGAAATGTTGGTTAATATTGCCAGGAATGGGGTGAATACCCATTGATATTAACCAGGATAGTTTTAGCATCAACCAGGAAATGTTGGTTAATATCACCAGGAATGAGGTGAAATACCCATTGATATTAACCAGCATGTATTAGCATCAACCAGGAAATGTTGGTTAATATCACCAGGAATGAGGTGAAATACCCATTGATATTAACCAGCATGTATTAGCATCAACCAGGAAATGTTGGTTAATATTACCAGGAATGGGGTGAATACCCATTGATATTGACCAGGATAGTTTTAGCATCAACCAGGAAATGTTGGTTAATATCACCAGGAATGAGGTGAAATACCCATTGATATTAACCAGGATGTATTAGCATCAACCAGGAAATGTTGGTTAATATCACCAGGAATGAGGTGAATACCCATTGATATTAACCAGGATAGTTTTAGCATCAACCAGGAAATGTTGGTTAATATCACCAGGAATGAGGTGAAATATCCATTGATATTAACCAGGATGTATTAGCATCAACCAGGAAATGTTGGTTAATATCACCAGGAATGAGGTGAATACCCATTGATATTAACCAGGATAGTATTAGCATCAACCAGGAAATGTTGGTTAATATCACCAGGAATAAGGTGAAATAACCATTGATATTAACCAGGACAGTGTAAAATTTCACCACGAAATTTAACCAGGCTTTCCTGGTTATATCTACCAGGATTTTGTTAAAATCTCATTCACCAGGCAACTTGGTGATGATCACCAGGATATATAGGGTAGCATATAAACGCAACTCCTGGTGAAAATTTCACCAGGGTGTTTTTAAAGTGTAGTTAACTGTTAAAGTTATTGTACAGTGCAAATAGCTGATGTATAAGTGTGTATTTTGTTAGTTTTTTTTTGGCTCATGCATTTCCCTAAGTTTAATGTGTGGTTGAATTAGGATGCCAAAAAAGAACAAAATTAGTTTAAAAAAGTAGAAATACCATTCATTCCAATGCATAGAAATACGTCGTGTTAGGACAAATGCAATGCACAGCCGATACAACGAACAGTTTACAGTGGGTCGTAGTAAAACATTCATTAAAACATGCAAATAAGAATATGTATTAAAATAGTGCATGTTAAAACTGTTGAGCGTGAGAAACTGTCATAAAAAAACACTACAATGATATCTGATGGTTTTATCACTAATGGTGTTGTTTGTGGGCGTCCGCATGGGGAGTTTGCTGGCAGAAACCATTTTCGAGAAAATGTTTAAGTTAAATATTTTCGTGCTATAACGATATCTAGGAGTATGAAAGAAGAAGTCTCTGAGTGGGGGGGGGGGGTTGGCAGAAAGGCTTGCCCGAATTTTGAAACCTTGCCCAAATGTTATAAACTTTTAATACGTAAAAAATACTGATGCCAGTTGTGATTATGAATGTTTTGAAATTGTCTTTTGTAAGCAGTGGCGTACCTAGAATAGTTGGTTCCCGGGCAGATCCTTACTTTGGTACCCCATGCATGGAATGCCATCCTGGAGAGGGATCTTAGGGGAGAATAGCTTTGACCAAATTTCCGCAACTTATTACATGAACCACATTCAACGTACCTGGATATACCTAGAATAGTTAGCACCCAGGGCGGATCCGTCCTTTGTCACCCCGTGCAGGGGATGCCGTCCTGGGGAGTGGGGAGTGGAGGGGTAAATGTTGTCTTCATGTAAGGTTGCTTAGATGCAAGATGGTGCTATATTAGGCAAAGCTTTGAATTGATTATATGTTTAGAAATGTTCATTCTTATTTATTTCTCTGTTCTTCTTTAATATTTTTGAACGAATTGTGAACGAATTGGATGAGAATAGGAAACGATTTGGAGCGAGAATCGGGAACGATTCGAGCAAAAATCGGGAACAATTCAGGCAGGAATCGAATAACAGTGTATTAAAACATTGCAATATTTTGTTCTTTTTTACTTTTAATTGAATTTTCTGTTTTTTTGGACAAATTTTGAATACCCAGAAATTTGAAGGCAACCTCCCCCCTACCTCCTTCCTTGTACACCAATGTCAACAATGCTAATATATGTGAGGCCTACGCAAATATCCTAAATTATTATAAACTTAAGATATAACTATTGAAAATGCTGCAGAAAGCACTCAAATACACCTCGATGTGCATTACCCCGATCGTGGTGCTTTATTGTGTACCTTGATAGAATAATTTCCCGTACTGACAAGACAAACCTTACAGTTATATGAATGCTTAAACTTGACAACTGCATATAATGTACCTTGTCATCAAATTCACCTGTAATGAACAAAGTTCCCTTTAAACATCTACTATGGAGACAACATTTTTTTTTGTGGATTTTCCATTAATTTGGGAGTTTACATACCCATAATCAACATGTGTACACAAAATATTCGAAAACCTACTATTACTCATCAAAAAACGACCTCGAAAATTGACATTTTGGGTAGTCACGTGACATGTACCTCTGGAATGTCTGGAAACAGAGATTGACCCAAAGGAGCCTCTGGTCACCGTGTGACGTCATCTTTGGTAAACCACGACAATCAAACGCTGAAATAGGTACTGTTTACACACAGATAGCGAACATTTGTACTGCAGTTGACATTTAATTTCGAGCGTTTGAAAAACTGTTAGCTTAAAACAAGAACACATGAAGGAAAACAACTAGTTTGAAGACAATGTTAAGCAGAACATTTAGTAAAATGGGTTATTTTATTTGCAAAATTTTCACTCAATGGAGACATCGTTTACATAGCGGAGCGTCAATAGGTACGTACGGTACAATATACTGTAGAACATGCGAGCAGCAAACCGATTCCGTAATACATTTTGATCGCAAGATACCGCAAACTGAACAGAAGAATAGACCTAAAAGATGCCTCATGCGTGATATGTCACGGGAAAATAGTTTACGTTACTGTCAACAAATTACCAAAACACATTAAATATAATCGAACAACTACAAGGAGACGCTGGCTCGAATCGACCAGGGTAGCATATGCATAACTAAGCTTCAGCTGAACATAGCACTTACTCGTTTTAATATCGAAAAATAAAAACACAGAAAAAGTATCCTTTCAATAAACGAAATTTAGCAGTGAATATCCAAATCCACGTTTCTCGTTCAATCCTGGGGGAAAACCATGACTCTGTGTAATTCCATAGAATTAGGTCTAGTTGAAACAGACCTTGGCCAGCAACATCCCACAATCACAAGACAGTCACTAACGAAATAAACGTCAGATTGCTATATAGTACCGTTTTATTCCACTTCTTGGACCATGCAGATGCCGGAACAAAATTACGGACATTATAACACATTTATCACGAACTCACGATACTAGAAAACAACAAATGAAATGGATAAATGCGATGAAATCCTAACATGACTATTTACACATGTACTAACAATGCTACCCTAGGCACGGTATATACACGGTCTATATACGATCATATCAAACAGTAAATAGCATACTGTCAATTGCGTGATATAATGTTGCATGTAAGGACGTCCAGAGCGTGTTTACGAGGAGACTTGAAAGGTACAATTTAACATTAGCTATGTCCGCCACAGCTGTCGAAAGTTAGTATCGCAGAATGATACATTTGCGGCATACACATAGGCAGGGTGGTGCTGAAAAATCTTTCCGCGTGGATCTCAAAAAGTGATCCAAAGTCTACGGCGTTTTAGGTCGGTTCTTCTACTCGGAAAGCTAAACAAGCTGATGCTTTTGTTGGCTGAGGTATAGCTGCAACCTCCAACAACACAGAATTGTGGCATTTCGGGGAAAAGGAGTAATATCGTTGATGTTGTTTTGCACATCAAGTATACAACTTTACACAATCAAAGCATTGTTGTGATTGCGGTATACCAAATATGACGTCACATGTCCGAAGAAAATATGACAAAAAAACTAGCTTTAAAATCGTCACTCATTTGAAACACGAACGAAACACATGCGGGACTAAATTGGATGCAAATTACTTTTTTCTCATGACTTGTCCATGGTTAGCCCACATTGTAACCACCTTGGACACAACTGATCATACCTTAGTTTTAACCAACACTTATGTGTCCATGTAAGATATAGGAAGAAAAAAAAAACCTGAATAGTACCCAATCAGTAATCTCAGAGTATCTCTAATCTTTCAAAACCTCATAAAACCGACTTTGGACCCAGATATGTTCCTTCATTAATTACCCATGTAAAGCCTATTGACTAACCAACTATTTTTTTTAAAAACCCAGATTGAACCCGGTCAGTAATTCCAGACGTACCCACCAGTAATTTGTGGACACAAAAAGGTCATAACATGGGCTACCCACGCCCATTTCACAATAGATTAGTTGGAAGACTTAAACGACCATG
>JAIPMN010059723.1:0-18221 GCA_020650975.1 Apostichopus californicus
ACATTTATTTCTCGTGTCTCAGTGAACGATTACCGCCGAAATTCAAAATGTGTGACGTCACCAAAGCTTAATAAATTCCGACGAACCTTGGGTCTGCTTCCCAACTGTAAACAGAAAGTAAATCGTCCATTTTATATCCTTAAGAGGAAAATCCAGACTGCTGAAAGAGGAACATAGTGCTAAACATTTCTGGTGACATTTGCGGGCGATTCCTACATAGAGTTATCGAGATATTGATAGTTGATTATTTAAATTAAAAAATTTCAATCAAAGACGACATTTATCAATTAATATCGACATAAACAATTATGAATTGTCATTACAATTTTGCAGTTAAATTCAAATGCTGAGTTTTTATTACATAAAATATCAAAATATCAGAATGATTTGATAGCATCAGATTATGTTTGTAAGTATATAGCTGATTTATTATCCATTACCCACTGACACTGATTGATGTCGGTTACATCGACATCATGAATATATTTAAGTGATTCAATTAACATAGAAAAGTATCATGTTAGATCGACAAATATATTGCAGTATAGTTTGGGTCAAGACGTTTGTAATGTTCGTTTCTCTTGCGTACTTTTATCTCTCACGAAACTTCCACGATACCGGTTATATGTTTGCATGATCGGGGGCGCTCGTCCGCTCTATTGTAGCAGCTTATATCATTACACCGGTCTAGTCTCTATGCATTGTATACTGCTGTATATACACATCTTGAGATTATTTTAGCCCTGAATTCTGAAGATTAGTTTCATATCTTTATTCTTATTAAAATACAGTTTGTGTAAAAGTAAGAGGACCTGACGTTTCGATCTTAGCAGGATTTTTTTCAGAGGCTGAATGACAAGTTACAGTAACAAATACAGCTTATTACTAAAAATAGTTCAAAAATCTTTCCAAATTTATATAGAGAGTTGGTCAGAAATTGTGTTCATTTCATAGTTTGCACTCTGATTGTATTGTGTGGGTAGTCTAACTCTGCGGTTGGTTATGAATGGCTCTCATTATTTGTCTACATTTGTGTGTCTTAGTACCATCAGGAAGGTGCCACCTAGATGCAGTTTCCTGCATGGTCTGATCTTATTCAGGGGCGTCGTGCGAAAAACAATTTTGGGGGGCCCGTGAGCAGGTGATGACTATCTAAGCGGAGCGCCACCAGGGGTTGGCGCGCAGCGTACAAGAAAATTTTTCGTCTGGCAGACCCCTCAGATTGCAGGAAACGGCACTTCCCGTGCCTTATGGCAGTAAGCAACACCCCTAAAATTGATAAAAATTTCCGGCAATTTTTTATTTTGGGAAATATTCTAGAAGGAAGTGATCGCCATTTATTCCTCAGTTTACCACTTCCTCGTCTCCCAGAAGCGCCCAAAATTTAAGAAATCGAAACATTTTTGTGCTGGCTGATCCATGATCGCCGCCCATGCCCGTGAGAAGTGGTGACTGGGTGAAGAAAGAGCTATTCCGTTTGAAAACATGGGCAGAAAAAGCGAAAGTAGCGAAACCTAAGGTAAAACGTGCGATAATGAAGTGATTATTTTCCAGGTTAATTGTGACTGTATTTGAAATGGTTATTATCTTTCATTTTTTTCGAAACTACCTATCAGATCATGAGGAAAATTTATCCTGGTGGACCTTTTAGCGAACTGATTGCAAGAAGTTCACATGGAGTCCCATAATCTCTGTTCACTACATTTATCTTAACTTTCCGAACTTTGTTAAAGGCTTAGAAAAATTTGCCATTTTTTCATGGAAAATTGACTGACTTTGGCAAAGGTAACGGGTTGCACTTACTCTGGGACTACGTATATATAATATTGTTCAACGATGGCAGCGTTGATGGCACATTTGGTTCATTAGTTATCAACCAGTAATTATTTAACTCTTTCGTTTGACTGAATATCAACAACCATTTACCAAGCAGTCAACAGAAGCCCGATTTCTCGTAGGCCCTACAAGAAATTCAGTCGTGACACTGTTCGAAAACACTTTTTTTTTAAATTATGACAAAATTTTATGACACCTTTGACAAAATTTGGGGGGGGCCGTGCCCCCCGGGCCCCAATGGGCACGACGCCACTGATCTTATTGCAATATGCTTTTTGGTAATTATAAGCTCTATTGGTTCGTAACTATAGTAACCCAAAACAGGCAACTGGTCCGTGTCAGCTGCATTAACACCGTGACAGCTATCTTAATACTAGACAGGAACAAGGTCTACAATAGTACTAGAGATTACTACCTTGTCCTCCCCCCCCCTCAACCTACCCCTTCCCTCAACCTACCCCTCCCTTCATCCTATTCTGCAAGACTTGCCACTTCTGCTCAGTAATTCAGATCGTTAGAAAATCTTGTATCTAAAGGGTCTACTCATATTGGCAAGGAATCACTAAGTCATTTGACTTTTTTTTTTATGAAATTCAATTTTGACAACCTCGAATAATTTTAAAGATGAGATATAGATGCATTTGCAGTTATCATCATGCAAATATTGAGATTATCAACTGCATTGCTTGCCTTCTTGTTGAACCATGATTGGTCAATTGTGTCAGCAGCCAGTGTCTTCGTCGTCTGTACTATATCAAACTGATTCGAAAATCATCTGCAGAGGATTTTGAGATTTAGGAATAGTGTCGGAGCCTCTACATTTCCTTTTTTGTACGAAATACTCGTCTAAATTTTAATATAACCATGCTTTTCGGGATTTTGTTTTGGCAAACGTTGACAGCATTTACAACCAGAACTTTAATGTTTAACTTCAGCTAGAATGTCTGTCCTACAGATACAATAGAAATTAGATCAACGTATAGCTCGGCGGTTTTAATTTTTTTATAGACCTGAGGAGGGTGGTAACGTTACAGACAGACATGTGTTATACATGTGTAAAGTTTCGCTTTTTGAAGCGATCTCGCGAGCCCGCCAAAACATTTATCGTTGGTATTTGTACACAGCAAGAGCAGAAATGTTTTTTGTGTATATTCTAATTAATCCGTGCATATATTGGATTTAATCCCCATATGTATTTTATTTTATACGTGTATATATTCGAATTAATACGTGTATATATTCGAATTAATAGGTGTATTATTTCGAATTAATACGTGTATATATTCGAATTAATACGCGGACATATTTAAGCCATATGATTGGCTAATAATATATACGCGTATATATTCCAATTAATACGCGTATAAATTCCAATTAATACGCGGATATATTATGCAGTGTTTGTCCCACATGGTTTGCCATAAACGTTACATAAAAACATAACATCCATCACAAAAGCTCAAGCGTTCGAAGCATTCCGTTTTATAGGAATGACTTTGTAGCACACTTTTCTGCACGAGTTTGAACAATTCTATTTATAGCTCACTATAATCGCGTGCCGGTTATTCACCTTCTACAGGACCGACGGAGAAGGGGGAGCTGAGTGTGGATTATCCGTCACTTTTTGTTTTGCCATGTCTAAATATGTATAATAATAACCCAGGCTGCTGTAAATCTCTGAAAATTCGAGTCAACGTAACAAGTATGACTGCATAGCACATTGATATACCGACGTAAAAGCATTGCCCCGTTTCATTTGTACGAGGAAATTGACAGCTAGCTAACCGTCAAATTATCATTTTGTGTTTTTTCATAGGCCTACCAAAATCCGTGGAAATGTTGGCTTTTTCCTTAAAACTTTCTATAAAAGGTCAAAAGTTTTGAGGAAAACACCGAAATCATTCAACATTTGATTTGGACCTGTCGTTATACCCTCATACACTCAGTTTCAGGAAAAGCTGATACTTTGAGAATAAAATAGTCTGTTGAACTTTTAAAACGTTACAATTTCAAGGAATAAATCGAAATAATTGGGAGAAATCAGGATTGAAATTTGTGTCATGAGTGTGTCATTTTAACAGTTCATGATGAGAAAGTGTTGCCAGGAGGTGAAAACATGGCTATTCCCATAGCTAATCTTCTTCTTTTTTCTTTGCATTTTTCCTTCTTTTTTTCCATTTTCAAGCTGAATTTATTCACTTGACACTGAAAACAATGAAAGCATAACTTATTAGGTACATGCTCAGAAATTCAACATGTTTGATCCACCATTTTGGGAAGCCCAACTTTATAACGGGAAATAGGTACTGCTATATATAATAAGTCTATACAAATCAATGCAAATGAAAATCGGTCTGTAATATTTTGATTTGTTCAAGCTATCACCTTTGTCTGTCAAAGAAGTTTTAAGTTGTTATTTCCCTGCAGGGTGGAATAAACATGTTCTTACCTTTGGGAGGGGGGGGGGGTATGTCGTTCTCCTATATCACGTAGACACCTAATGATGGTTGGGTGTGCTTCTGCTACCTTAACAAAGACTCTTCTAAGACGGGTAAGTAAAGATATTATTAGAGAATTACAGATGCCTGTAGCAGTGGCGAATTAGGTATAGGAGGCTGAAATTGTATCTAAACAGCCAGATGCGAATGAAGGATCTTGTAAAGGAGGGGGCATTCCCGCCCCCCCCCCCTTCCTTGCGCACGCCATTGGCTTTTAGTGAAGTTGACAGATAAGGGTACCGCTTGGAACCACATCGTGACCGGGTTTGCGTTACTTTACCAAACAAACGTAATTCAAAAACATAACTGGAACTATCCACTAACAAGTAACGAATTGTCAACGAATTTAATTTATAGTATTTCTCATTTGGAACCCATGAAAGGGGTTCTGTTATATAATCGTCCCTGGTCCTAACGAGGGGATACCATTACACGGTGCTTTTACAGGGACATTAAGATTCCTCGAAGTTGTCGAGTTTGAATTTCTAGATTGCGAAAAAAGATGCATGCAAAGTTTATTTTACAGCAAATGATAATAATGGATGCAAATGAGCCTCACATACGTACTTCAAGTAGGAGGATATTAATGTCTTCGTGCTTAATGTCTTTTCGTTGTTATATAGTCATCAACTGAATGCTTGATACGTGTTACCGGAGGCCGGTTGAAACGCAAAACGTTCACTGTGAATTCTCGACTGCTCATATAGCGTAAACATCTTGTCGTACAGGTTTCAGTAATATGAAAGCAAATGCACCACTTGAATGGCATTAATCTCTCTATATTGTTATAAACTTGTTTCGAAAAAGGAAGATGTGGTTCTTCAATGAGTATCGATAAAGTCCATTAGTGTGTTACGTGTTGGACATAACGGGGGACTACTTATTCCAGTCATGGCAGTTTTCTTCATCTGTTCATTGTTCATCAGAGTGTAGTCCATTGATTTGTAAAACAAATAGAATAACAAGGAATCGGATAACATTCTTCCGAGATCAAAGTAGTTTTATCCTAAGACGTGTACAACAAACAGATAGACCGAAGAGTTGAAGACATCCCCGAAGATCATGTGTAGTATCTGTTCCCTATCGAGGGGAATGGTTATACACACCTGACGATGATCACACAGTCACAGTCTCGATGCAAGAGGACTGGGGTTGAGAGCGGATCAGACGATCGGTAGTTTGGTTTTCGTGCCCAGGTTTTTAAAAAGTATGCCCGGTATTCAATTATGGGAGAATGATCGACAGATAGTTTTTGCTGTAACTTGATAACTGTTTAAAATAATTAAATAATCAAAACGGCAGAATTCTAGTCTTGAAATGTTATAATACAAAGAAAACAGACAACTTTGAGTCCAATAATTTTTCTGTGGCTATTCCAGTATTTTTCAAGATGTATCGTTAAATATACTTAATTTCTGGAATATTCGTTTAAGGCCAACTTGATGGTGACGTCGGCTCCTCACTACAGTTCTTCTAGTTAATGTTAATCCGTTGTTTTTGAGGTCAACCAGAATATGTCCGTTAATCTTCATATAAGCAACAGAGCACCCTTGGATGGCATTCAACATCATTTGTCCTTAACAAATTTGTAATAAATTATAAACATGTCATTTGAGACCATATCATCTTAATTTCACCTATTGAGTTTTGTAGTGCAACTGAGGAACTACTCTAATGGGCTGTTTAGTAAACTAAAAGGTCCAGTCACTTTAACTAGTGAACCTCAACTGTTTATAGGGTCATTCCAAAAAACAAACAAAAAATAAGTAAATGTGCTATACAACCCTAGCTAGACCGAGAGCAGTGGTTTTTAACGGTCCACGGTATATCAAAGTTAATTTTGTTCATGAAGTTATCAAAACACAATATGCGGTATATTTTTTTGTGAATCTCAAACAAAGTTCTTAAGAATCACTCAGTTTCCGAAACTACCTACTATTCGGTATGAGAATTTGCTACAACACTGTTGCTTATAATGGGACCATGTTGACACTGGTATACTTTGGTTTTCTTGCAAAAGTGATATACATTGAATTTGATGTATATTAAAATTTTATCTCATGGTCTTACTGGCTTGTATGTCTCTGGCATTGCAACGAATATGCTTGTTTGTGTAGGTTGTATAAATCTCTGCCAACACATTTATGTCAAACAATGAGTTTAATTAAGTTCTTGCAAACCCTTTTTGAACCGCATGACTGCTTGAATGTGTTGCTTGGCTTACCACAAGTAACCCATTACAATAGAATCCATTCCACCTTCAGAGTGACAAGAAAAAAGAACGGCTTTGAGGGAATTCGATGGCGCTAGTTTGAAACAGGGTGTCTTTTAATATAAAATAATTATATGGCTCTTAAAGGCATCCGTAGATTCACTTTTAGGAGAATAGCGCCTCATCAGGCCACGCATTCAGTGGACGTTGGCTGCAAGCATGCCGGTCGCAGAGAGGTCTCGCCCTCTGGCCAAAGGCAAGGATTCACGCACGCCACCTAGTACGCTTCTGGTCGATTTGACCGACCCTCTGCGCATCCTCCCGGGTTCTTTTGCGACAACAAGGGAGACATGGTACGGGATCCTAGGCCACAAAAAGCACCATGCCACAGCCAGAGGTATTATCGCCTCAGGCCTGTCTTGAACCCTAGCCACGATTTACACGACCGACGAGGAATGAGTCTTTCGTCACCCTCTTAACAGCATCGGCCATCACATCAGCTAGTAAATTATATGGTTGAATTAATATATCAAGACTTCAGCGGCGACTACTGAAAGAGAAAAAAAAATTAAACGTGTATAATCAACCATTGATGGAGTCGAACTTAGTTCATCAGGTTACCAGTCCACTGCTCTACCCTCTAAGCCATTTGACAAATTAACTTTTAACGAGCTTAAATTGGTATTATTGGTTGGATATACTCTATTGGTAACAGTAAATGACACTGCCTTCAACGAAATCTCTATTCATCCTGTTTCACTCTCTTTAGAACAACGGATCTGAATATCTTTATTAACAAGAAGCTCACGCTTCAATGTCTTTGTTTACATTGCAGCAAGCAGCAAGAATATCGTTTCCTTACAAGACGTAAATGTACAATAGGCTTATGCCCTGATACTATGGATGACTTCGAAGAAAGCAGTAAAAAAAACGGATTCCGTGAAATCTCCTATATCACAAAAGGTTGCTTAAGATTATGCTCCCAAGAGATTTCTTGCAGTAAGTTGTCTCCATTTACAACTATATTCGATGCAGACGATCATGAACTGGGATTAAGCCTGAAATTTCAACAAACAATACCTATTCACATTTCAAGACCTTTTTGGATGAGGAAGGGACAATACCTTAACTACATGTGACTAATCTTATTTAGGGATCTGAATGGCTGGAAATAGCACAGTAATTCGAAACCCGAAACATAATTCAAAATGTTATTTGCCGGTACGTTACTGAACCATGAACATTGTATCTTAGATCTCCATAACAAAGAAATATACGAACGGAATAAAAATTATGTTTCCTCCTCCTATTGATTTGAAAAGAGGTATTTGCGTCACCTCTCATAGAGTGTGGCTTTGAAATAATTGGCATAGAACAAAAAATTATTTGTCTTTCATCCAGAACTCTGCTTTAATTTATTATTTGTCTTTCATCCAGAACTCTGTTTTACTCTGTTTAACAAAAGATGTTGTGTTATTGAAATAGGCGTGACATTACAAAAATCAGGTTTAAGCATGGAAGGTATAAACGTAGCTCGGTAAATTGGGTAACCTTGCGTACGTAACCATGGTATCGTCCTGTATTTGGATCTGATATTGCCATTGGGTAACAAACAAATGTGTCACGCTCACTTCATACGGTTTGGCGCAAATATATCTTATATCAAGAAAATGCAAAATTGGGTGGGACCATCATATTTAATTCGACTATGGGCCAACGAAGACCCCCTACCCCCCCCCTAAAAAACTCTAACTTCATCACCTGACCCAAATTTATTCAAGCAACAAATTTAATCTTGAAAAAACAAAACATCATGTTACAAAGTATTGTAAGTGTTTTAAGTGTCAAAAGGAAGGAAGAACCAATGAGAACATGTGAACTACAGAAACATTCTTTGTATTCCGTTTCAAGTCATGGATGATTAGAGATTACGTTGATCCCAAGAACTAACCGCCATGAAATGGAAGGAAAGCTAACAGGGAAAGCATTCTTATAAGAAATCCCTCTGAAAAGATACACTTTATACAATCATCAAAGAGCTATATGCTGCTTGATCCTTTCTATGGATTTAAAACTAAAGACATTAGATCGAAATAAAGGGAATGATACAAAGAAGAAGAAGAAGAAGATGATGAATTTTTATATACAGACCCAAAAAAACTTTGCGAATGTATTACATTTCAAGGAATAATACCCAAAAAATGGTGACTTTATTCCCAAAATCTATTTTGATATGTTGTAGACCATTAGATACGGTTATAACAGCAAGAGTACAAGTAGAATTCCCATCGGGAAAGCTACTCAAGTACATGGCTCGAATCGCGAATACGAGTATACAGTCGTGTCTATTATAGATTTCGAGGTAGCCCCGGGTACACCACAACATGTACAGTCAAGAGTACAAGTATGTACTCACTAAAAGTCTGCATCAGCATATCTTCAAATCACCCAAAAGTTGAAGAGAGATGGGAGGGAGTATATGCCCTTGACTCAAATCAACATATTTAGCTTACTAAATTGATAAACTCACTTGTTCTATTTTACTCTCAGTATTATTGTTACAGCTCTGTAGCTCTTAAAGCGGGAAGCCTTTGAGTTGAGATATTCAGAAATCAAAGAAGTTATAACAATATTTCTTCTTACTCTATTACAGTGATAACATAGAAACTAAGAAACTTGGAAATATGGATCAGCATTTTGACATGACCCCTTCACTTCGTCTTTTAGGTGAAGAATTAAACTGTTATAATGATTATAATGATTAATTAGTGGTATCCTTCTTAAAATGGAACTTTAAGTGAACTTTAATCTGTTGTTGTGCTGTATTGTATGTGGAAGATATATAAATCCAAATGCGAGAGGTGGCGGAGGAGGGAGGGCTTTGAAGCGCTATACAAAATCAGTTTTCGAATGAATAAACAATTACTTGTTAATAATGATTAAACTTTATTCTGTTTTATGTATATTATTTGTATCAGATATTTGAAACTATGTGCGAGAGAGGGGGTGGGGCGGGGGTACGGGCGGGACTCACTTAGCCCAGGAAAATATAGGATAAAGGGTAGTGCGTATACTCACCTTAGAGCTAGACGCCGGTACGTCGGTTGAGGACCCTGTCGTTCCATCATACCTTTGGTACAATATGGAGTCGTGGTTCAGTTTAATTTTAGTGTAGCTGTCACGTACAGCATGCATGTTATTTCCTCAGTGCTTAAAAACAGAAAGACCTATCTAGATGAAGAAAACAGATTTGTACCCCAACTGGCAGTTAGGATGTAAATTATGGCGGACCATCAGTCTAAAATCGTTGGGAATCGACATATACCGATGTAAATCGACATATACCAATTCCTCTGACTGATACCAGTTAATTGCACATATCATCGATTTAAATCGACAGATACCAATTTAAATCGATGATATGTCAATTTAAATCGGTAGAAATCAATTAATAAATCGTAGTCAGTCGTAGTATGCTTAAACCCATGCACGCACAATGCCCGACTATCCACGATTGTCCACGTTAACGACAGTAGAGGTTCGTCGCGGGTCGAGATCGGTGGTGTGGTGTTCGGCGGTGGGCTTAGCACAACTCAAGCATATCAGTATCAGATGTAGAACAAACATCACAAAGGAAATGTTGATTTGATAGGCTTGTTTTTGTGTACGTATGATCCGAAATGAGACGAGGATCCACTCACATCCACCTACATCACCCCAATCTCCTCACACACCCCCTCCCCCTCTCTCCGCCCTCTCTCTCCCACACCCTCGTTCCCATCCCTGTGCACATCCATATCCCCTTTTCATCTCCTTTCTCCCCTCCCCTCTCTTTATTCTCCCGATTTCAATGTCTTCTAGCCTACCCTAACTACCAAATTGGTAGGGCGTTAGTGCCCCTTAACGATGAAAGCAAACCAGAAAGTTCAGTTGTTTCAGGCACGTGTTTCACAAAATGTTATGTTCGGTCGTACAATTATGACGATGGCTTGCGATAGAGAGATATAATAATGGCGTCCCCTTCCACCCCCCCCCCCCACCCCATCTAATGGGGATGGCGACGACCACAAGGCAGAGCTGGTTACATGTCTGCTTCTTGGTATTACTGACAGCTTATCCACTGAAGCCATAAGAGAGAATCGTTGCTTACAACTGATAAAAATGGCTATTATAAAACGAACCTAATAAACACGGCTTCAACTGGGGTTAGCTACAATATTCCCTCACCACCATTTCTTACCAGAAGCTTGCAATGACTTTTGTTCTGGACATGTAGGAGGGAAAAAAAGGGACAGAACAGAATTTTCTGGGAAACCCCCACTGGGATTACCGTCCACGCTTTTTCAACATGTATTGTATTTATGGTAACAAATTTGTATACAGCTAACCAGATTTTTCATGTTCCTGTCTATAAGAAAACCGTTAATATTACAGCAATAACAAAGAGGTACATATAGCCTATTTCATGTTATAAATTCAACATTCTATTTTTTTTATGATGTAAAGATGAGTTTTGCAATATTTAATATATTATGTTTAAATATTATGAGCAATTTCCAAGGGACGGATGAGGCCGCATATAGCCCTTGATCACTTCGGTAAACTATCGTCTCTAACGAGGCAATGGTTCTAATAGTAATTTTCTGTCATTTTGGCAGGTTCCGTCCCATGAACGCATGGTAAACGCAAGATTGACGTACCGACTTACTGGCCCGGAACCGGTGCTACGATGGGTCAGAGGTGTCGAAGATACCGACTCTTTGAGGAGCCGAAGGTTGCGGTTTCCTCTTGATCGCAAAAGGTTCTAGTTTCGTACAATGCGCCAAATGCTCAACGTTTATGGTGGCCTCTAGAGCCGACGTTGGATCACTGATTCGGTACATACTGATAACCCAGACCGCCCTTGTGCACAATACATAATGTATTATTTGACACCTACACCTTCTAGAGCTACCCTATACCTCCTATTCGATCCACCGTACACTGCTTTCTGGATCCACCTATACCACCTTGTTGATCAACCCTATACCAACTTATTGGTCCACCCTACAACACCTTCTTGATCCACCTATATGACCTTGTTGATCCACCGTACAACACATTTTTGGTCCACATTTTACAACCTTTTTGATCCACCCTTTATCAGGTTCATGATCCACTCTTTATCACCTTCTTGATCTACCTACACCACCTTCTTGATCCATCCTATACCACCTTTTATATCCCCCCTATACCACCTTTTAGATCAATCATATACAAACTTTTTGATCCGCACTATATAATCTTCTTGATCCACCATATACCACCTTCTAGATCCACCCTATATCACCCTCCTGATCCATCCTACGCCGCCCTCTTGATCCACGTTATACCAACTTCTTGATCCACCCTACACCACCGTTTTGATCCACACTTTACAACCTTTTTATCCACCCATCATCACGTTCTTGATCCACTCTATATGACCCTCTTGAATCACTCTATATATCACCCTCTTGATCCACCTTCGCCGATTTCTCGATTAACGTTATCCCACCTTCTTGATCCACCTACACAACCTTCTTGATCCACCCTATACCATCTTCTTGATCCACCCTATACCACCTTCATCATCCATCATATACCACCCAATTTAATCCACCCTATACCAATGAGAAACCGCACAACGCATGATGATATATTGAAGTGAAATTCCCGTTGTGATGTACAAAGACTAAAATGAAATAAAAAGTGCTGATACTCTCAGTTGTTAGAATACCGCATAAAGCCACTTAAAGTCTAAAGTTGAAAACTACAGCCTAACGTCAATTAGTTTTATTGAAATATTCACAAGGATTTTGAGAAAAATATGAAAAAATTAATGACATTAAAAAAGTTTGCCAGAACTAGAACTCTAACCAAACCGTCCAACGAAATGGACTTAAAAATCTGCGTAATGAGTCATAGTGTGGCTTGTGGTTTGAAAAAATAAATCTAAAAATGTAAATGGTGCGTTGTTGTATTTAAGTTGATGATCTTTTCTTTTAATTTTATCATGCACTATATTTAGCTTGATTGTTCACTGTGATCAAGTGATCATCACACACAAATATGTGTCACATTGCCACCCATATGCTGTATACTGTTCTCAAATGGAATATTCAGACACAGATATAACAGAGAAATTGCATACAACCGTTTGTTGCATGTAACCGTCTATGAAGTCCGTCTCTGGTTGAATCTATCTTGATAGCTTGGAGGTTATATATACCGTATGTCTTTGTAGAAGCTAGGCCTAATCAATATCAGGTGTAGGACCAAATGTTATGCCCCTCCCCAAGTCTCTCTCCTCCCCTCTTCCGGTTATCCCTGTGATTAGTTGCCTCGCGTCCAAGAGACCCTATAGTAATGATAGTGAATATACACTAAAATAATATCTCATGTTGAAAGTAGATATTATCATCAGGTAGAAAATCAAATTTACATAAGCAAGTAAACAGTGACGACAGCAAAAATAGTGACACCGAGAAATGTTCAGGTTAAATCTGAAAAGAGAAAAGTACAGAATAAATACAAAAGTTTGATTTTTATTGTAAACAATGATACATAATATAAGTCTTTCCTATATATTTGGGTTACTTAGATAGTTAACTGCTTTAAGCTTGTTACAAACTTACTAATCTTTACGTAAGTCAGTCAAAACTAATCCCTAAGTTGATTCCTTTCAATGTTATTGTGATTTCCTCAAGTACTAAAAAAGATGAACATTTCCTTGCGTAGTTGGCAATATATACGTTAGGGTTTGGTTGTTGTAATACTTTTAGGTATAGTGGGTAGAGGTATCATAACAAATACACTACTTTGAGAGTATTGATATGATTAGTACAAGGTTTACTTAAAGGGAGTGAAGACTCACGCACAAAGAAACGTCTGATTCCGGTAATCTGACCTAGTTTCGAATGAGTTGTAACAGAAGTGTTAGACACCACCATCGATCCCAGAAAATACACACACAGCTTGCTACCGTCGGTAATTAGACACTAGTGTACATTCAATGCATGCAGTTACAGTTAATACCCGCAACACAGTGTACATAGCAGCGATGGACATCTCAGCAGGGAGTTGTTCTGGAACTCCCTTTATCTCAGGTCCAGATAAAAGATAACAAGGTATCACGTTTCATTACTGTCTGCATTTTGTAGCGACAAGAAGAAAACTTCACTTGCGAGCAACGGAAAGGTAACTTATTTCAGAGGGCGGCACGCGGTTTGGGCGAGTCTTCAATGCCTTTAAAAACATACGTAAAGACCGGTACAGGACTTATCATCACGATACATACGCAGAAAAAAAAATGTCCCTCAGTCTTCTCAAGTCTACATTGTGCTTTGATCTAGTTATACTCTAGTCTGGTTCAATTGAAAAAAAATAATCGTACAACCATCACTAAATGTAATTATTTTTAAGTTTGCAGAGATATCATAACTGTAGAAACTATTAAGCATAATGTAGTGTTACTTACCTAAAGATTGCGCAACACACCAGATGCAAGGAGCATAACCAACATCACAAAAGGAGAGTAGATGCGAGTAGCTGTCGTACCTGTGGGAACAGTCGTACCTGTCGTAGCTGTCGTACCTGTGGGAACTGTCGTAGGCCTACCTGTGGGAACAGTCCATAAAATAATATTACTTGTAAGGTGATTTGGGAAATGTTCTGAATCTGATTGAACTGAGCTGTTTTTTCGTAAACTTATCATTACAACGTATGTTCCAGTGATTTTGAAAGTATATTAACAAAGTACCCACACAGTTTGTTCTTGATTGTGATTTAAGACGTACTGTTGCAAAACAAATTGTTATATTGCTGTCATTGAATCAATCACCACAACGTCAAAGCTGGAGATGACGTGATCTGTAGATAAGTCGAGATAAAGATTAGCCATGATTGTGCAATCATTTTCAAGTAATCACAATACTGAAATGTAAAAGTACTTTCCAACAATTATCATGATAGTGACAAACCATTAACGTATAAACTAGCCCAGTGTCTATCACTCACCTGAGCATTCATCCGCGAACGACGACGTCACAGACTCACAAAGTGTTTCTGTGGTTGCATTACCAGTCACCAGTTTAATAAATTCATCTGCGTCTGCGTCTGTCGTATCTCTGAAGAAAACTTTAGATCTGTCTATTATTTCAGTACAACGCGTCTTATTAGTAAAGACCATGAGCGCTTCGTCTACAAAAAATGATGTTGAATCGTCTTTGGCACGACCCGACTCTTCATCAATGCCATCAGAAATCATTCTACAAAGATCGTTGCGATTAGCAAATCCAAGGTATTTGGAAATTAGATCGGCAACTTCCGCAGCAACTTCTTCATTGTTGCCATTTGTTATGAATTTGATGACATTGTTGTAGTCGTTACAAATATCGCTTGCTATTGGTAACAGTTCTGTGATATACGCATCTAGGATGTGACGAAATACGGATTGTAGGTTGTTTGAGGAAGAGGCAAAGTTGTCCAAAGCTCGACAGACACTTTGTGGAGATAATTCTTCTAACTGGAATAACTTCCTCATCGCGTCCAAACCAGTCACTATTAAATAGGCCTCGTTCGGAACTCTCAATGATGCCGGTGGGTTATAGAATTGCAACGGAACAGTGATTTCCCTGCCAAGCCGTTCAATAGCAACATTATCGCCGTTTGCGAACGCTCTGCATATTTGTTTGACATCATCAGATCCAAGCTCGTCAGTCAGAAGAGGCTCAAACACAATGCAAAGCACCCCCATACCATCTGTAACAGTTTCAGATCTGAAGAATGCTCCGATCACGTCAAGAGCATTCGTAAAATAGAAGTTAGGTAGTAGCTCTCCAGGCTCGGTAAATCGAACATAATCAATTTTGGCAATATTTTCGGGAAAGACGTACTGCGAGGGAGTGTACTGCGAGCTGCGGGAAAAAGCTTCTTTAATTTTGGCACAGAAACGTTCCTGTTTACTATTAATGTAAATGTCAAAGCCTGTGACATTTTCGAAAAATGACAATTCAAATGGATAAATTTCTGTCAAAACTTTTACGATGTTCATGCACTGATCTGTATCGTTTAGAACTGATAAAATAATGTCAATTATGCCATCCGCTTTGCTTTCATACTCCGCTTGAGAGGGATTACCGACAAAGAAATCGCAAATTCCCTCCTGGTCCGGATAAATCGCCTGATCAATAATCTGCAAAGTTTTTTCGTCAATGAGAGAGCCACAACCGTCGACGGTATTGAATAATTCTAGCGCCTCGGCACCCACATAATTACCAATTGACTTTACCTCATCCAGAATGTCATCAATCTGCATATTACTCAACAGTCTCAATGCGGAGCAGAGCCCGTATACATCAGCTGAGAACGGGGAAGGTCCAAGCCAATCCAACAGATCGAATGCTACCCTCGAAGCCACTTCGATTAAATCGAGGGCTTTCACGATTGCGATTTTTTGGAGTGAACAACCCAAGACGATCCTTGAATAGTCAAAGAAGCCGTAATATATATTGTCAGAGATTCCGTTATGTGGATAGTCAAAGAAGCTATCGTCTTTAGGTGTTTGACAATAGTACATGTAATCTAGAGACTGATTAACTATATCAGAAATTACGCTATCGATATGAAATGTTTCAAAAATTGCTATGCAATCTTTGGAAATATCAATCTCGGTCGATTTATCGAGCGCTGTGACGACTTGATTACATTCTGCCTGGAACGTCTCGTCTGGCATCATTGAATAGATGTAAGGTCCATAGTTCTGGCAAATTAAACCCGTTATCTCTAGAGGCGATCTGGCGTTCCACAATAGTCCCGTGAATTCCAGTAAGTCAGAAAAAATTATGTCGATATCCCCAGAAACAAGCACTCCAGGAGTTTCAAATGACAAGACTGCGGGCGAACAACCAATTGATGGGCGATTCCAGTCGATTTTCCAATCAAAATTACATTTCTGTGGCATTGTTTGGGCTCCATCAACAGACCAGACTATAGCCAGGATTAGAAGAAAAGAGAGGTGGCCCATGTTGATTCCTCGTTGCTGTTAATGGTAAGAAGGTAAAATAATGTTTCTTCATTAAATGTATCGTTAGTGCTGCATGATTTCAAATTCACAGAATGACCAAAACCAACAAACATTAATCGTGAACCAAAAACACGATATCCGAAATTTGTCGGTATCAAACTATTCTATGACCATGCATCAGGATACCGTTTACGCGGACGTAGCTGACTCGACTATTTTAAACCCTGATAAAACGTCCTCTTACTTCAACTTACTCTCACGTTCTTACTTTATTTTCGCAGGAAGTACAAGATGTCAAAGACAAATCCTGACAATTGATTATTAATATTTATGTTCTTGTTTTTATTGATGGTCATCTTTGCAGTGTCTGGAATGCTCACCAATAATACGTGAAGACAACACGCACATCAAACATGCTTCAATATGATAGAGGTTGCGTACTAAGAACAACAAGGACGCAATAAGGAAAGTGCTCTTTTCGTTCGCGCACAAACGTTTATCATCAGATCATTGAATAGTTGGTCAATGATGTTAATGGGTTTTGTGTTTTTCTTTTAAATAGCTTCCAGGTCCTGATCTTTTTTTCATAGCCCTCACCCGTACTGCTCAAGCTCAATAAAACTCAGAGTTTGGATGGAGTAGCTTATGTCCACATGTCATTGTATTCGTTCTTGCCCTTGTTCATGTCTTTAACAATGTATGTCAAAGTTCAAATTTACCCAGATGTGCTCGAGGTTGCCAAAATCAACCTTTTACTCAAAAAGAGTGGATCTACTATCCTCCAGAAATACAGGCTCATGAGTTTGTTATCTTGTTTTAACACACCTCTGGAGGGTGTTGTTCAAAAGAGGCTCCTGCAATTTCTTACAAATTATAACATTGTTATGATTTCCAGTTTGGCTTGAGGAATGTCACTCAACAACCCATGCTTTGTTAGAATCTGTAAAAACTGTTCGCTTTCAGCTCGACGTGGGTAAAAATGTATCCTTTTAAAGAAATTATATCACAATGGTGATCATGGGACGGCATATGATACCTTGGCTAGCTATCTAGACAACAGAAAGAATTGTACTTATGCCAATGTTACTTACTCCAATTACTTAAAAGTTAATGACTGTGTCCTCCAAGGATCCTTCCTGGGACCCCTGCTCTTCCTTATTCATGTCAATGATATTTACATGACAAACGTTTCAACTAGTCCTTTTGCAGATGATACTCATGTTTTCCTGTTTGATAATGATTGCAAACAGTTAAGCCGCTAAGGGTACTTAGACTCAAAGACAACTTAAGAATAAGCGCAACTGTAATAAACTTAGCCTTCACTCGGGGAAAACAAATTAAACCAATTTCATGCCAAAGATACGAGTCACTGTTTTCATGATGATTTTACTTTTAATGGTGTTACAATATGTAAATCATCCAGTACGAAGTATTTATGATTAATCATTGATGATAACCTTTCTTGATCGAACTACATAAAGACAATCAATGTTAACACCCTGGGTAATTACATTGGTATTGTTAACAACCTAAGCGGAAATCTTTCTGAAGCCATTGCCACTCAAATCTATTATTCTTTTATTTACTTTACACTAGGTATGCCATTGAAATTGACGGTGCAGATAAAGTT
>JAIPMN010059724.1:0-15727 GCA_020650975.1 Apostichopus californicus
CATCTCAATATCCCTAAAGTCTCTACCTCAAGATATAGTTGATTGAAGGTAAATTTATTTTGACCGGGTAAACCCTCGTTTCTTCCCGGGCGTAATTTCAAATAAACTTTCGAGATGCGATCATTTGCTCTGGTTGTTGCCAGATGCATTAGTAACTCCATACCTAAAAAAAATTTTCATATTCTTGCCGTCAAAAAATGCTATTAAGATCTGGTTTTCACGTTTACACGTAAACGTAGAAAATTTCCTGCATATTTTTGTTTTTTTAATGAATCATCTTCAGACACCAGGATACCCATTTTAATCAACTAATTTTTAACCTGTTCTTGACATATGTATCATAAATTGTGATGCCATAGAAGTCCCACAAATGTCTTTTAGAATTAAGTGTTGCCTTTCGTCTATATAGTCTCTGCACTACTGTAGAACTGTAAATCCAATTTCTAATGTTCAGTGCACATGGTCACTAGCCAATGTATACTTAAAGGTTATGCGAAGAGCTGTGTGCTTAAAAACCACAAAACTTACTAGTTTGGTTATTGTGTAAAAGTAAGTTGGCCTGACATTTGGATCCTAGCGGGATCTTCTTCAAAGGCTAAATGACAAGTAACAGTAACAGAAGGGACAAAAACACGCACAGAATACAGACAGGTTAATGAGCACGGTGAACACAAAGAGATAGATGTAAGGGGATTAGTAGACAAGGGATGGAGAGAAGAAAGAAAGAAACCAACAGGGGAAGAGGAGAGGTAGGAGATAAACAGTTTGGTTATTTACGAAAGACAAAGAACCGTCTCCCGTGCATATGGAAGAGGGTGGGTGACCTTAGAGAAGGTAGTTGGGGGCGACGTACAAGGATGTTACCAGTGCTGAGGCTAGGGTAGGTCAGATCGAGTACTGTATATGTGGGACACAGGTACAAGAGGGATGAACTCAATTTTGTTTGAACTTGACTGTAATAAAAATAATACCAATTAATATCGCACTACAAATATCTCTCTATACTGGCTATCAGTTTATATCACTATCATGACAATTTTTTTTTCCTGTTTTTTAGTGAGGGGGAAAGGGGAGGGGGAGGAGGAGGGGGGCTTCATTCATTCATGTATTCATGTTTTTTACAGGTTTCATGATTGAAAACTCAGTATAATTTATAGTGAATGAAAGTTTGATTATAAATTGTAGGGATAGAGAATTTGAAAAGTAGATCGAAAGTCAAATGGTTTAAAAACAAATATTGGAAGTCAATACTGATGGTTTTTATTCCTAAATGTTGACTGCTGGGAAAATCTATTTGCAACGTGTCATGTTAATATCTCTCAGGGCAAACCCCTTCATTCTTCTCAAAATCAACTTGCCATGTTGGCTATACATCATGGACAATAAGTTATATTTAACATTTATTCATTCATTCAAGTCAAACACCTGTATAGATGCCCAAGGAACAAAGAAAACTTTGCAAGTCGTACAACAATGACTAGGTGGGTGTAAAATAGACAAGAGGAATCACATTGTTAAGAACACCAATATGCATTATGAACGTTTGTTTGCTTTGGCATGAATTGGCATTGGTTTTTAAACACTGAATATGAGCTGTTCTACTCATTGTATATATTTGCCTTTCTTAAAGTTTATTTCTGTTGCAATGGAATTTCTCCCTATTTACATTTGTAAAATTTTTTTTTTTTTTAAATTTGGGGTGAATTGGGGGTGAATTGAGCTTCTGCCTTGCAATGATACAAAATCACCAATTCCAGTGATGTTGTAGCCAACAACTGATCTGAGAAACTCTGCAAGTTGCCTTCCTAATTCCAGGTCAATTTTCAAATTGATCCTTTAAGGTGAACTATTTTTGCCAAACATTCATGTTACCTTAGCACTCATTGCAGACAATTGATGACCTTGTCAAACTCATAAACTTACAACAAGTGCAATTGGCTTTAACCAATTACAGGAATCAACATTTTTGCATTTTTTAAATGTCAATGTATGAAATGTTAAAATATAAAATTTAATGTAGAGTGAGTTAAGAATGGGGCATGGCATCAGTTTTACTATAATTTCAAGCTATAATGGTCCCTAGACTCTGTGTACAGTTGTATATTAATATTCTTTGATAAATACTCATATCAATTAGACAACAAAATGATTATTCAAGACTGCATATTTCTTATCCAATATCATGTCATAACATGTCACAAGTTCACACAACATGATACTGATTGATTTTACTCATTTGAAAATTTTTTAACTACATAAACTGCATTTGCAAACCTTGCCATCTGCTGACTCGTTGTTGGTGGCTTTTAGAAATATCGATCATATTTTCAAGCACTGGTCAAGTGATCGAGAAACTTTGGACTCTGCAGCCTGGTCTATATTTCAAGCTTATCAAGTTTTCAAACAGTTTTGTTAGCCTCCAACAATTGGTCCCATGTTTCAAACAGTATCAACCTAATCAAACTGAATTTTAATGTGCTTTAGAAATAGATGGCGCTATTGACTTTTTGACCAAACAATCTGCCTATAATGTCCATTAGCTTCAAGTGGGGGTGTGTGGTACAAGGATAATGCTAGAAGATTAAACCGTGTTGCAGCTATAATAATTACAGAGGTTCTATACAGATGGGTGATATACCATGCAGAAAACCCATAGTCAGAGGGAATTGGGAATACCCTCTAAATAACTAGCTGTTTCTCATGGTCCTTCAATATCTAGAAGGGTTTGGTGTTATCGAGGGTGGGGGAGGGTGTGGAGGAGGGGGGTGCTGACTGAGGTGTTCAACACTGTACCAACTACTTCCATTGACTCATCTTGATAGGCCATTTGTTTGGTCTGGTCAGATATTAGTTTGAAATTTGGGAATTGAGCATTAACTCACTTTTGAATTGCTAGGAGGGGGTAAGGACGGGGGGTAATGAAGGGCGACAGGTATACCTAACACTAGAACAGAGGCCTAATGAGACTAATACTAATGATACTGTTATAAACTTATTTTCAGAGAGTATAGTCAAAAGCAAAAAATTGTCAAATCAAGTTATTTCAACAACTTATTTGTAATCCGGTTGATAAAACTTATGCGATTCCAAACAAAAAAACACGTAATATCTGGAACGAACAGGAAAACCTCCAAATGTCGTATGATTGCGTCAGAAAAATATGAATATGCAGAGAAAAACAAAACACTGACGTATGTTCTGAAGCTAGAAAATTCAACCTTGAACCTGTGTTTAATTAATTCTGGAAATATCAGTATTTCAAGTGCTATTATTTTGTTTTTTCTACACCTATTATCAGCCAGCCAAAGTCGATCCAAAGTCATACATTTCTTCTTTCATTTCTTGCAGATGAAAGGTTTTTGAGTGCGGGTTTTTATTTTTTCCCCCAATTTAGACAAGTCATTGTATTCGGATCAAAACATATTGGATTGTGACCTTGAAAGCTTTCTATGTCGTTGTTTGCAATTGTTTAAAATCTATTGGGAATAAATTATTCATAGATCTCAAAGCTGAAACTTATGGCACTGATAAAACATTTTGAAACTCCGGCACAATGTTTTATCGCAATAGAAATGCAGATTTAAGCAGAAGTAAATACTGTTTATTTTCAAAGAAATCAAGTAATCATACACCCACCCCTCCAGTGCGTCATTACTTTTGCTTTGTATGCATTGGCATGTCGAAGGTCAGGATCGTATGATCACTGACTAGAATGGTTGCATGCACCACCCATGAATATGACACATGTATGTATGTTATGCTAAAGATTTGTATCAAGCCCAATATAATGCCAATTTGGGTCCTTAATTGACGGGGTGTTATGTGGCCTAAGTCAGGGATGTGGCCAAATATTTGAGAGAGGGGGGGGGGGGGAGAGAGCAGCATTTTAAGAGGGGCATTTCTCACAGAGGGAGCATTATTACAGTTAACGGAGCACCATGATGAACAATTTTGGCCAAAAATGCCTCCCAGGTTGCAGGAAGTAAGCAATAATAAGAGTACTGTATTACGTAACAGACGAACATTCAGGGGTAAGATTGAGAAGGGTTTGCTTAGCTTCCTTCAACCTGAAAAGAGGGCTTTAGTGATACTTCCTGCATTTAGTTAAGTTCTATTTTTCGGGGTAATCAAAGGGGGGAGCGATCGCTCCCATTGCGCTCTTCCCCCCCCGGATAGGTCCCTGGCCCAAGTAACAATTTTCATATCTACAACCCGTGGACAGATTGGTTCAACCTAGCTTAAATTTAATGTATAAGTCTGCCAAAAGTTGCTCTCAATTTTTCAAATTTTGTTTATAATATCCTTGTCTTTTTCTCTGTTTTTAAAATTGGACATCAAAGTCTGATTCCTACTACTTCAGTCTGTGACTTCCTGGCCACGCTAACATGTTCCGACTAACAGTTCGGTTCTCAATACAAGGAAACCTTTCCCGTTTGTTGCCAAGAGCAGCTAATACAGGTCTTATCGTGAGTTCAGGCATCTTGTAACTCACAGCTTAGATAAAGGATGGTATGACCAGGTATGGCCTAAACATATGTTGCGCATAGTTTCATGTGAGATGAAATTCACGTCATGTTAGCTGAATGATGTTATATGGCTGTTGACATGTTGTTGACCAGACATAGTAATGACGTCATGTCTTGAAGGTCACAAAAAAGTGTGTAATAGAAATTCCGAAAAAGCAGTTCTATGCAGGGCTCCAATAAAACCTGACGACACCGATGACAATTTCCCTATCGGTGACCCCCTACCCCTTCCCATTAGTGCCCTTAAAATTCATCCAACACCGTAGGCAATGACTGCGCAATTGCAGTAGGTGCCCTCGCCATTATCTCGATCATGAAAACTTTATTCTATATCAAGATGAATCAAGGCTCAAACGGTTGTTCCAAAACACCAGCAAATGTCTGTATCGGAAAACAGCTAGTACTGAAGCAGCTGCAGTAGGAAACCTAAACAGATCTTGTCGTATGGCCGACGCTACGAATCATTCCTCGCTGCCGTCAGCTTTGTATGTGACATGTGTATTCCTCATTTTGGGTTTAAAGTGCCTCGGTGACCTTTCCAAATTTTGAAAAATTGCCTTGGTGCCATTTTTGAAAAGTCAAAAAAAAAAAAAAAGTTGCTACAGTGCACTGCCAGTTCCCTGCAAATCCATGGCAATGTACTAACTTGCCATAGAAAGTTTGCCATGCCCCTCTGCCTCTAACTTGAATATCTCTAGAAACATTCAATTAACTGACCGCTTAAAACTATTCTTTTTTTCCTTTCGACTATTGAAATCTCAAGACTAAAATTCTGCCTTGAGTCATCATGACATGCCATGTTGGACAATATGTACTTACCACCACCACCATTTTATCCTAAATTGAGCCCCCCGAACCCTCACCACATCTACCACTTTACTCTTTAAAATATATGGGTTTTTTTTTTTCAAATATTACCTCTTCTAGGCTCATGGCACTTAACACCTCCTCTTCTGCTCTGGTTAATTCTTTGTCTTTGGTTTCGGCGTATTTGTTACCATTCAACAGTTTGTAGATTTCTTCCTCCAGTGGTGTGGTCGGCTAGAAAATTAACACAAAAAGAAAATAGTGTTTATAACCCGTTCCCTGTCGCACGACGATGACAATTGATATTTTCTCTACAATTTCTACTCACCTCAGGGAAATAAATTAAATTATTTTTATTACTTTTTTATTATAATAAATTATTTTTATATATTATATTATTTTATATTATATATTATTTATATATTATTATATATTATTTTTATATAAATTATATAAATTATATAATAAATTATTTTTATTTATATAATTAAATTTAAGATATAACTAGAGGGAGTAATACAACAACAGCAAAATTCACTGCTGCAACAGCACCCAAGACATTATTTACAAAATGTGATCGAGTTTGTCACGTGACGAATGATGTGGCAAGATATCAGTATGTCGATAAGTAACTAAATTGCGCAAGGGCTTGAAATATATGTATTGTATGTATGTATTTTAGATCCTCCTGCAAGCAGGACCTCGCGAAGAAGCCATCACTGGCTTATCAAAGCCACAAGCTGACCAAAGTCAGTCTCTTAGATTCCTTTTTTAACGTCCATGATAATGAATTGTCAATTGTCAACAACTCTGTAACTGGACGACATACATTAATCTTGGAGTGACTCGAACTGGGGACCTTATGATTGGAAGGCACCATATTTGATACTAAAATCAATGCAAGTTGCAATGAATGATACTCAACAGGGTTTTTATATTGTTTCATCGAACTCCTACCTTTTGTGAGTCATATGGAGACACATTTACTTAACGAGTATCGGATATTAATTGTGCTTGAGATAAGAGAATAAAATACCTTAGTTTTGTGGACTTCATCGCTTTCTCTTTGGACAGTTCTAAGGAACTTCATGATCAAACTAAATTGAACATTGTAACAGTTTCTACTTTAACTTTCTTTCTTTTAAAGCTTCTTTTTGTGTCACCTTAAAAAACTTTTCCAACAAATCCAATGAATATGAATTTAATGTTTTTTAAGTTTCCATGGAAATTAATAAATTATCACACAAACTCTTAAATCGTGTGTACTCGGCATTCTGTGACGTTGGATATAATTTTTTAAGGACAAAATACTGTTTTTTAATTTTGGAAGTAAATGCACCTGGACCTAACATATTTCGCATATAAGAAATGGGACAAAAGTTATTATTATTCTTAACCAGTGATTTAACCCATTGTTTACCCATTAAATCTTGTTTTCTCTGATTAAATATAGGACCGATTACCGGAGTGAAGTTATGTGAAAGGGAAAAATGGTTGAGCAATTTTATAAATTGTCAATGCTACCTCCAGCTGCGAAACTTTTGCTACATTTTCCTCAGTGAAGGTGAAATACAAGAAGGTTTATGTTACTTATATAACTTTGGACAAAGAAACTTGATATAACTTTTCATAAAACAAGACATGAAAACCTTGAAACATTCAAAAAGTAAACCTCAATCACAATGTCTTGCCGATTTTGTTTCGTTTACTCGATATGTGCTGTAGATTTCCGAGACACAGGATAAACTGGCTAATACAAACCTTGAACCTCTGAGCAAACTCTTCCGTGGACTGCAAACCAATCTTGGCTTGGTTTAGCGGAAAGGACATATGCTCAACTTTCCGGTTCGTCTTGACGACTTGGTCCCACTTTCCGATGTCCTTGCTGACCTTCTTGTAAGCGACTGTTCTTTGAATCTGGAAAGGAAAAAACATTTCACATTACCGAAACTGGGAAGGAAGGTATAAAGGAATCAACTCTGGGTGCAAGCTCAGGCAAAACTTTACTCGAGAGAACACTTAAATTAAGAGACTAAAAGGCACAATTTTGGCTTTTTCAAAAAAGCTACAATGGGCCAGGATTAAATTATATCTAATGTGGGTTATTCAAAGTTCATTTTCACTGCAAATCACTCTCTCATTTGCTGTCATTTTGTATTTCACATTGTTTACAAACCAGGACTACCTAATGACATGGCTTTAAATACTTGGAATAATTTCAGTTACTATTGACATTAAACTCTACAAAGGAATACATTGAATTTAAATTAACCTATGAATGTAAACTTCATTTCACTATGTCATCTTGTGGATAAGTATCTCAAAATCTTTAAAACATGGGTCCAGGATAAGGCTTACAGATAGGGAACAATGCATAGACCACAACATTTCAAATTGTGAGTCTTAGGGAGTGAAAGATGATTTGGCATATTGCCCATTGGTCCTAAGTTCCAGATTTCTAAGCATGAGCCTACTAGAATGGTGGAGGAAGTTGCTATGTTACACTGGTCTCATATCTTATTCTGGACTTCATAGCAAGGGTCGAGGAGATGGGGTGGAGGAAGGAGGGGGGAGGGGTTCAGCAAGTAGTCATCCTTCAGTCAATAGGTTAAACCTCAATATTCAGCCATCTATTCACTATTAATAAAGTTCAAGCAAAAAGCAGCAAAAAACAGCAAAATGCTGCAAAAAGCAGCTACATGCGCAGCAGAATTAGTGAAAAAAATTTGACATTTCCCAGTCTCATAAAGGATTTGTCAATGATTTGACAGAAAGCAGGACATCCTTTCCATACCTTTTCCGCCTCGTGAGAATATAATGGAATGTCCAGCGTCTTTTTCTTGGAGACGATGCTTTTGAGCTGTTTCTTCAAGAACACCTGGTCTTGGTTCTTTTGTAAAGAGTTTAAAAGATTCCTTACTTCGACAACACCCTCTGGGGACAGACAGACAGACAGACAGATATTTCATCATCAAAGAGATATAGCAACAACAAAAAAAACTTCAAAATAACATTTTTCACCAAAAGAATTCATGTTATACAGTCGTGATGTAGTGGGCAGCAAATTTTGTTCATCCATTGCATATCACATCACACTATACATAGGTAATTCTGTTTGTACACAAATCATTCAAAAACAAATAAAATTTGCTGTCCCTTCAGTAGATGGCTATGAATAAAAAGAACATTGTAAAGTGAGGTACATCGGTGATCCAATGTAAAGTTTATATTATTACGTGTGTTAACCCTAAATCTTGTTCCCCCTGTCACCCCTTGTTTACCCCCTCTGTCACCCCTCTTTTCGTAGCTCTCTTCCACCTCTTTTCCCCACACTTTCTGTCTTTGTCCTTCTGCAGTTTTTTTCCCTACCCCCTTCCCTTAATCCTCTCTTTGTCCCTCCACTGTTAATCTCCTACCTCTCCTCTTCCCCCTGTTGGTTTCTTTCTTCTCTCCATCCCTTGTCTACTAACTCCATTACATCTATCTCTTTTGTGTTCACCATGCTCATTAACCTGTCTGTATTCTGTGCTTGCATTTGTCCCTTCTGTTACTGTTACTTTTCATTCAGCCTCTCAAGAAGATCCTGCTAGGATCGAAACATCAGGCCCACTTACTTTTACACCAAACCTAAATCTTCTAAAACTAAAAATTGTCAGCTAATTAGGTAGGACCAATTTCCTAAAAACTGATGTTCCCATCATCCCATGAGAGCTTTAATAGGGATATTAAAGAGCAACAAGTTCCTTTAACAGGATGTTTTAAAAAATTACGATGTTTCAAAATTAATCATAATATGACTAGGTGACATTCATCGTTGCTGCGAAATTTGACGCCCTTTCTTATGGATGAAAGTTTGAACCCTACATGCGCCAAGTTTACTTCTGCGACCAAATGTGTCACGTTTGGCTAATGATATCTCAAAAAATGGCACAGATGGATCCAATGGAAATTACACCTCAACACTCTTATCATCTTCTACCATCCAAACATTCATTTTCCACTGATTTATTCCTTCAAGTTTTAACAATGATTTCAAATCCCACCTTTAACAATAAAAGAAATTGAGCAGCTCAGGAGACAAGCATGAAAATGGTTGCCCAATGGACCGAGATATACCAAGAACAATGGCCTATTATCATTTCAAAACACTTAATATTATGAGCCTGATAACAACCTACCACCAGAGGTAGACAGTCCAAATTCTGAGACCGCTCCCGGCTCTGAACGTAGCTGCGATTTTCCTCTGTGAAGAAAAGAAAAATTTCCAAATAGTGAAGGAATCCATTTAAGGAACAAAAAAATTCAAGGCCTTAATACAAAATCCCCTCCCCTCCCTTCCCTACCCCCCCCCCACTCCTGCCCTTTCCCCCAGGATACCATACAGAATCTGACTGCTGTTTTCACTTCAAAAAGTACTCTGTTGTGTAAAAAGATAAAAAGTAGGTCACTGTAAGTCTAGCTAAAAGTTTAGAGGATTTTCTGAAGTTTTACTGAGATACTCCATCTCAAAGTGTTTTGATGTACAACATAATATGTTACTTTGCCAGTGTTACAATAATTGATGTAAAGATGCTTGAGCAATCTAGGAAAGTTGCTCAGCGTGTAATCGGTGCTCAATTACCATCGTTAGAGTACTTGTACCATGAGAGGGTCTGCAATTAATTGAAACATATCATGCAAGACCCAACACACCCTTTGTTTGAGCACTATAATTACAACCGCTCTGGACTGCGTTTATGCCCACCACGTACACTTAGGGGCCGCTACAGATATCCATATATTTAATTCGCAAGTGAGAAGATAAGTTTCTTATTTGTAGGACTTGCTGTTTATTTGTTTGTATTACTGTACATGTGTATCGCAGTCTATTGATACTTATACTATTGCTTTTCTTTTTTTCTTTTCTTTTTTCGTTTATGACCTGTGTAAGCCGAATTTCCGATTGTGCACAATAAATTCAAATTCAGTTCAATTCAATATATTATTAGAAAATGCTGGTGGAGTCTCATTTCCACAATTTAGCATCACCACGAATCGCTTGCTTTCCACTTAGATCATGCCATCTTTAATTTAATACTGTATTCTGTACTTGGGAAAGGTTCTCTTGGTTCTGTTCTCTGCTTCATCTGGTGACAATAACATGTCTAGTATATGAACTGTTGCTTTTGTTACAAATTCTACTACCTCATATGGGTTCTTTTCTCGGGTTTTCCTTAGTTTCCTTAGATTTCCAAAGAAGCTGCTCATAGTTGCAGAGGACTGTCCTGCCTTCAACACAAATTACATCTCCTTATGCAAGAGCCTTGGCAAATGTGCTTCAAAATTGATGTAGAGAGGAAACTTTGTACTGATGGTTTGTTTTGAAAATTGACAAACTCTTTTCAAGTGTCCGTTCAGAACAGATTTAACTCATGAGGAATGTTATGTATGCAACCACTTGTCAGTGTTTTGTGTTATGGGAGTTGTTGGGGTGGGGGTGGGGGAGGCGGAGGGGGAAGAGTAATTACAAGGCACACAAATTCATCACAATTTTGTCTTCTGGGCTTAGTTGTTTTAAAGGTAGTGTTTGAAATCCACAAAAGGAAAGAATTTCCCAGATGCATCATCTTACCTTCTCATTCCCTTCCCCTCCTCCCCCTTCAACCCCATTCCTTCCCCCTTATGACCTCCACTCTCAAATGTCATCACTGTCCAAGTATTTGATGAATTGTGAAAAAGTTTTAAAAAATTTTGACATTTCTGTCTTCCCTGTTCATTGGCTCACCTCCCTTTACCGCTCATCTTCGACATTGCTGTCATTAGGTTGATATGCCTTCCATCGTCTGCAACCTCTTCCTGCGAAACATCAGAATATTAAAAGACGATCATTGAAGCATATCATATCAATCATAGAGTTAATTAAAGTCAATAACTATTGCCCTTGAAGATGAGAAATGACATTTAAATTGTCAGTCATTCGGATTTCAATAAGTATGTTACAGCCACTCTCGAAGATATTATACCGTACTGAGGCATCTCAGTCTGACAAGACCAAAGACATTGCTTTGGTTTGAGAATGGGATACAAACTGGTGATCTCAGGAATAAAAAATTAAAAGACCTGTACTCTACCGATTGATCGATACAGCCCTTTACGTGGTGATGATCCCTATAGTCATTATTGTGTTCCACCTGAGAAATTAACCTAACATAGTATGTGTATTAAACTACTGTAAGTAGTCCAGTCACTTTCATCAATGAATGTCAGTCGCTTAATTGAGGGTCATTTGTCAAAAATTATGAATGTTCTACAAGCACGACCTGGACTGATCAGTGTTTTCCAATAAAAATGATAATAATAATAATCAGCAGTTATTTTTAGGACGTTTCAGCGACCACAAATGTGGGAGAAGCCGACAAGGGCTTATGGATTACAATTTACACGTCGAGTGGCTTCCAATTCAACATTTTAACTCTAATTTGGAATTTTCTCAACTTATAAAGTCATTTTAGTTGGGAAAACTGTAATTTACTCTTGGATGAAAAACCCACCTTACTATGATGTTTAATTAACCCAGAACCTCCAGATTGCCAAGCCTCATTGCTTCAAATGCCACCACATTTATCCACTCGGTCACAGTCCACACCAGATAAAAATTATTTTCGTGACTTAATGGTCCTCCTTTTAAGATCAGTAAGCTAAACATTCTGTAGATGCCATGGAATTTTTTAAAGCACCAAGCACTAACAACAGAGTTCAAATCAAAGCATCGGATTCCATCCTTTAAATCCACCACATAAATTTGGCCTAGAGTATATCAGTATCAGGGTTTTTGTTAAGAAATGTAGTAGGTGGGTCAAGTTGAAAAGTAGGCGGGACTGTCTGTATGCGGACATGGGGGAGGGGTCTAAGGGGAGGGGTGCCCCCGGGAAATTGCAATTTAAAAAGTCTCTAGATGCAAAATGGTGCAATATACAGCTGTTTGGTCAATGATATTGCCCCCTCCCAATCACCCCTTTCTTCTGTCCTATTTTTGTTTTTTTCTCCTCAATTTTTTTATTATTTTTTCATCTTTTTTTTTTTTAATTTATTTTTTACTGAGTGTCGCAAAGTAGCCAGTCCATGTACGTGCAGTAGGCGGGTCATTTAACCCGGGTCCCGGCTACTAACGAAAACCCTGAGTATATGAGCAAGACAAACATTACTGTACCTCATCCTCACTCGGTTCCTCTTCACTGGAATCCATTACAGCCTCTTCTTGGAGAGATACCATTTTTATAAGATCTGTTAGTGAAACACAAATAAAAATCAAACAAACTGTAATTTGTCATTAATGACTGAACATGTCAGTTGGCACTTACAGAGCTCTGTAGGTTGTATAGCGTATATATGTTTCTTACAGAATATATTTTTTTGCACAGAATAGAACTTTGTTGTTACAGAATATATATTTTTTCTTACAAAGATCAAACATATATTTTTGAACAGAATATAATATTTTCTATAGAATAGATATATTTTCTGTCACAGAATTTATTTAGTTTGTTAGAGAGCAATATTTTTCTGTCACAGATTTTCTTTTTTTTAGAGAATATATATATTTTTTCTCTTAGAGAAAAAATATACTCTTGGCATAGAATTTTTTTTTGTGTTACAGATAATATCATTTTTACCGAATATTTACTGTAAGAGAATATATATTTTTGCACAGAATACAGAAAAAATATTTTCTGTATGCCTGGAGAATATATAAAGCAATCAATCAATAGTCATATAAGCCAAATTGGCTCGTTGACCTCCTCGAAGATTTATAAACATTATGAGGTTCACAGCACTTATTAATATTAATCCGACATCTGCCATCTAAATATATACTTTAAAGGGTGTGAAGACTCGCTCGCGCAAAAAAAAAACGTCTAATGCCAGTAATCTGACCTAGTTTCGAATGAAGTGCAACAGAAGTGTTAGACACCACCATCGATCCCAGAAAATACACACACAGCTTGCTACCGTCAGTATTTAGACACTAGTGTACAGTCAGTACATACAGCTGCGGTCAATACCCACAGCACAGTGTACAAACGATACAGCGATGGACATCTCAGGTCCAGCTAAAGATAACAAGGTATCACTTTCATTACTGTCTGCATTTTATAGCAACAAGACAAAAACTTCACTTGCAAGCAACGGAAAGTTAACTTTTTCACAGGGCGGCACATGGTTTGGGGCGAGTCTTCAATGCCTTTAAACTAGGATAATATAATTTTCAGAAAATATATATGTATAAATATATATATAAATATGACTAAAATGTATTTTTGAAGTAAACCATGCATGTATTTTGCAAGTAAAGCATATATATTTTTGTAAGTAATATATTCCTCTTTCTTGTGCCAAATGATGCTTTAACAAACTTCATGAAATCACATAGGCCTACACAGCTGATGCATAGATCTAAAACCACTGACCAAATCCTCATCATCTCTAGTCTAAGCTCTATCTGTTAAAATAGTACTAATGCCCTTGCTATCACAATTTATACCCTAAGAGTTTGCAATGTAACAATCAAATGATATTGGTGGCAGTTTCCCTGTGTGCACCTGTGAGTGATATGTGTGACACACTAGGCCTAGGCAGTCCTATTTATCTGTATAGCAAGGGCCTCATTAGACTAGGCCTAGCCTACATACTACACACCACGATACTAAAAAATTATCCAACAACCAGTAAGCATCTTCATAATTTTGACCGAAATCAGGATAGTAGCTTCTCAGGAAAGAAACTTTTTAGTATATGTATTTGGCGACATAAGCTAAAACTTGTAGAAGAATAGTTCACTTACAAAGAATTCGCAAAACCGATACTGCGATACACTAATGGTTATTACTTACTAGGAAACGTAGATTTTATGCCTATATTCTTGCCAGACTGTGGCCTATTGTAAGTGTTTCACGTTCTCCGAGAACATTAACCTTCACGTGGCTGGTTAATCGAGTACAGCGAAATCCCTTAAATCCCGGTGACTTATAAGGCAGTATAACAGGGATATTATTCGTATGAAAGAGTGCATTCATCCTAGCGTATTCGGTATTGTGTCTCCAGCGGCCACATGTCTTTCGTAGTCCCAGAAAATGTATTACGCAACAAGCTGTTTCCGGCGAGCGTCCAGTGACCAAATTGAAATTGAGTAATATGATAGAAAGTGCATACATATTAGCAAGTCGCAGAAAGGAACATTTAACACACATCGAGCTATCGACACCAGGCTCACGGGACCGGGACGTCCCAATCCGACGGACGAGAGTGTACCTCGGACAACTTTTTCAAATACCGAGGGAGGTGGAGGTACCCCATTCATCATCACTGCAGTGCAGTTATGGTGAACGGATTTGTCTCGACTGACCATTTACAGAACAGAAATAAACCATATTCGCAAACCAAAACTATCAAATCTACGGCAGACTTAGCTCAAGAATCTGGTTCCTGTGGAGTTTATACCTGAAACCTAAGAATTGTAGGGCTGACACTCTCAGTAGCCGCTACACCACGACTTCAAATTGTTGGTAGTGCCTCTGAGTTACCGGTTGTTGCCTCAACTCAGAATCATCCTGGGTAACGTGCCTGCTTTAGATATCAAGATAAAATTAGGTTATATTTATACATCTAAGAGTGAAGATATTCATATATCAGACCGAATACTTTAATATTTAAATATCTGAGCATTGGGAGATTCGGATACAAAGATTTTTATGACATCCGATTATAGCCACGGCAACTTGTGATTCCGACAAAGTTGCACGCCTTTTTATAATAAAACAAAAGTGCGCCCCTATTTTTTTCCGGTCAGTTGTTGGCGCTAGAGTACTTTATAGCTTTCTATCGCACATCAGTTTCTTAGAATGTGCTTAGAAAGTCATGTTACTAGAAAGTTCGGGCAAAGTTGAAACTCGTTCTCAATGGTTATTATTTCAATGTTTTTTTGCGGGATACAAGTTAATACAGTCAGACATTATACAACACAAATGTGATCGATATTGTATGGAAGCGCAGAATGGACATCCGTAGACGACTTGCACACATCCATTGAACGTCAAAAACTTACTTTCTTTTCTTCTCTTTGGCCTGCAATACTATAAAAATATCCTATGCTATCGGCAATAATAGGCGAGTATTTGATGCGACGTTTATTCAAATAAACTATGTGCTTGTGCATGAGATGAGGTTACGTATATACATTACCACATGTACATCACATATGAGGCCAATATAGTTCTTCGATGTACACCTGCTCGAAAGGTTAACCTGCATGGTAGGGGAAATACTGACATCGAATGACGACCTAATGCGGCGAATCGTTGGGCACATTTTTTCACATATCATCTTTGCTTTTGGATATTCTTTAGTGAAATGTGAAT